>JAHBCN010005163.1:0-57364 GCA_019359885.1 Listronotus oregonensis
GTTCATGATTTCTCGATTTATAATTTTTCCGGGTCTCGAAATTCTCGGGAATTTCTGGGTTTCTCGGGTTGTCGAAATTTAAAAATTTCGTTACTCCTTTTTAAACTCTAAACCCAGCAGAGTCGAAACACAGGAACGGGGTATTACAGTGTTGCCAACCAAGCTCTAAAATTCCCTTTTTCGAAAAAAAACCCAAATTTCCTGATCAAAATTAAATAAAAATAATTTAGAAATGACTTTTTGCAAAAATTAAAAAAAAACATAAAAAAAATTTTATGGTAACAATGGACATAGAAGCAAAATAATTAACAAAAAAAAAGTTTCAAAAAAAAAAAAAAAATTTTTAAAAATTTTAAAATCAATTTTTTTTAAAAGTTTTTTTTTCATAAGACTTTCTTTTCATTTAATAAATAATTTTGGCGCAGTTTTCACTAGAAAGAGAATTAAACACACTGCATTTAATGCCTCACTGGATAATTAATTTCCTTTTTTTTTTTAACGTCGGTAACGACTGAAAATACTCGCTCGCCCCCGGCATTACTGGGGGGCAACAAATACACGAATTTACTTTTTTTTTTCCCTTATATTTTGTGGCAACAACCAAAAAATAAAGGGGCAACTCAGAGAGATGTAAGTAGCAGTTGATCTGTAATTCCCAAACCCCGATACCACGAATTAACCCATTAGTTAATCAGCGCAACAAGAAGCAATTTTTAAAAAGATACAATGGTAAACCATCCCCGGGGTATAAGGATTTAATATCTTGTTTTGTAGTCCTTTAATTTTAAAAATTTAATAAATTGACTGAAATTCTATAAAAAAAAACAATCCAAATTAAAAATTTCCCCCAGATATTAGAAAAAATTTCCCCTTTTTTTTCCATTGTGGAAAAAACCCCCAAAACGGGAAATATTTCCTGGTTGGCATTACTGTTGTATTTACTTATTGTTTATGTATAAAACGACGCCGCCAGAGCGCTTGCCGCGCGCGATCGCGAAAAAGGCCCTGGTTTTGGGCCCCCGGGCCGCCCCCCGCCGCGCTTTAAAAACAAACGGCAAACGCAAATAGTTTTATTTTATAATTTCATAGACTCAAATATGATTTCTCGAGTTCTCGAGTTTTTCTCGACTTGATTTCCCGGGAACAAAGCCCAACGTTTTCCCCGGAATTCTCGACCGAGATCCCAGGAATGAACCTAATATATATATATATATATAATAACAAAAAGGTAAAAAAATTCTTTGGGCATAGAGGCTCCCAATAAATGAAGAAAGACCTCTATGCCCAAAGAATTTCTCCCTTTTAAATTATTATTATAAAAAGGCTCAAAAAGTTTAATTTTTATTTATATATATATATATATATATATATATATATATATATATATATATATATATATATATATATATATATATATATATATATAACACTATAATGGGTGAAAGTGGGTTGTTGTGGGTGAAAATTTGTGATGGAATAGTGAAATACTATTTTGGTGTATTCCTGTTAGAGAGTCAACCTTTCGTCGGCCCAAAAATAAAAAAAAGGAGAAAATTTAAAAAAGTTAGTTATTAATTAAAAACTTTTATGTTGCCTAATGCCATTTGGTTAGGCATTAGTTTTTTGTAAAAAAAAATGTGTTGCATAATACGTAGACCTACTGTCCAGGAAACAAAACTGAAAAACTGCAAAATCTGGCAGTTTTTTTAAATCAAGTTTTCATGCAATTTGCATGAAAATTTGGGATTAGTTAGCTATTCCTTCTCTTCAAAATCTATATCATGCCGATGGGTGCTTTTTATTTTTTTGGGGTAAAAACTACCCTTTATTCTAAAACCTATATGCTATACATTAAAGCTTAAGTTGAGTAAAATTTGACTCAAATAGCTTAAAAAAATAGTATTTTGTTTCTTTAAAACATTATTTGAAATATTTTGTTAAAAATCAAACCTATTATGATTAATTTATTTTTATTATAATTATTTAGTTTGGGAAAACCCTTTAAAAAAATTTAAAATTATCACAGTGTTTGAATAAAAATTTGGGATTAATCTTAACACCCGTCTCTTCAAAACTTTTTTTATGCTAAAAAGGGGCTTTTATTTCTTTAGGGGTAACAACTACCTCTTATTACAAAACCTTCAAAACTTTTTTACTAAAGCAGTCACCTTAATTAGGCTCAAATTGTTGAGAAATAAGTATTTAATTTTTGAAACATTATTTAACCCTTGAAAATTAACCCAAAAACAATTATTTACCTTATTCTGGATTAATAAAAAAAAAAAAAATGGAGAAAATAGAAAAATACGTACAATTAATTAAAATGTACTGAAAGAAAAAAGTTTACCATATTTGGGCTTTCAGAATGCTCCCAAAAAAATTTGGTTTTTTAACATACTTCTTTAGTTTTTTTGATAAAAAGGTCTTTAAAAAACCATTTTTTGTTTTTTTTTTTAAAAGCTCAAAAGCCTATATTAAAACTGTTTAAATTCCTTTTTTAAAAAAAGTCTAAAGTCTAAAGGGGAAATAAAAATTGGGGCTCGTCTATACACGTTCTAAATTTATATCTCACTTAATTTCCGTTATTCCGTAAAATTAAAAAATAAGCAAATATTTGTAATTTAAAAAAAAGGGTACAATTTTTGATACCTTATAATTTTACGTATCTTCCTTGGTTTCGAGTTATTTTAAGAAAAGGAAATTTTTTTTATTAAAATTTTGAAATTTGTTTTTTCTTGCAGCTGCATTTTTTTAAATTTAAAACAATTTAAATCGGTTAAAATTTTAAAATATATTTATAATACATAAAAAAAAATAATGGAAAAAGTGCTCCCGATTCTTTTTAATTTTTTTTTTAAAAGATTGTTGCACTCAATACTTTTTGGGTTTTTATATTTAAATCTTAACTCACTAAAATTTTTAGAAACATAATTTTTTTATTAGATGGTCTTTCCCAAATTCTACAAAATTATTATTAATTTTTCTCAAAAAAATACGTAATTTGAGAACACCCTAACTTTTTAAACACAACGGTTTGTAGTGGTCCCACAGTTACAAAAAACATTTATTCATTTTTTAAAAGCTACAATTTGGTTATTTATTTTTGGAAAAAATGCAGACTTATCGAGTTATTTGCAAAACGATTAAAAACGTTGATTTTATCGATGAAAAACTTCGACTTTCGATTGCAAATAACTCGAGAAGTATGCATTTAAAAATGCATAGAATATTTTTGCTTAAAAATCATTTTTCTATTAATTCCTGGGGTTAAAATATAAAAAACACTCTTAAGATGGTTTGGCAACCCCAAGGTAAAGGCGCCCTTAGACATGATATAAATTTGATCCTTGGAATATTTCCAACCTACTGTAAAATTTTCCCAGGTAATTTATGCATTTGAAAAAGAAAATAGGCAAAATTTTTTCGTTTCCTGGATTATACCGTAATTTCAATTTACAAATGAATGGACAGCCACCGCCACCTGGACGGGGTACTCCCGAACCCCGGACCTCGGACCTTTCTACGTTGGGGGGGTTTTCCCAATACAAATCCCCCTTTAAAAACCCCGGTATTCTCCCTAAGACCGCCCCGTAAATATTTTCTGAATCCGCCCTTGTTTATGGTTTGATGGAGCCTTAATAAATGACATCTCTTTTATATAAACTAAACCGATTGTAATCGTTGTTTTTAAAAACTAATAACAAGCTTTAATATTTTTTTCACTTTTTAAAAATTCCCAGTAAGTAAAAGAAAATTCTACATTTTATTTCCGTTTTTTTTTTTCTAAATTAAGTAAAAGATGAAATCGTCAAAAACCCAGGTAATTCAAACATAAATTCTTACTTATTAAATAATTTTCCCAACTATTTTATAATTATTCAAACTTTTCCATCAAATTTAGCGTACGCCTATGGTCAAAAAGGGTAGAAATTCTTGCTTCAGGTACCTGGGCCGATTGCTTAAAAGGGAAATTTGACAGAAATTATATTACTTGTTTTATTTATACTTTGTTCTGGTTATCGCCTGTTTTTGTCACAAACCTGTATCGTTGTTTATGTACAGTTGTGGTTGTTTTCCCTTTTAAAAGAACAAAAAATTTTTTACTCAATAGTATTTTTAAAGCATTTTTTTCTTGTAAACTACCTTTATTTAAGTTTAGTCGCTTTGATTGCGTCAGACCACAGAATCCCAATTTTATGTAATATGTTATGGTATAACCCTTTTCCTAGTTAAGTGGTCACACAGTATATCACTTGATGTACCTATAGAGGCAGGTAACTTGTATTGTGGTATAGAATTTCCATTAGAAACCTTACACAGAGGGGCTATTAGTGCTCTTTTCTCTTTTTCTGCTCATGACACATGAAGTATCGTAAAAAAGGATGTTAGACTTTTTGCCACACTTTGGTTTAGTTACGTACGACATACATATCTGCCAGTAGGTCATAAATTGCTTATAGTCTAGTCGAGAATTATTTCCTGCAAAAAAAAGTTAGAAGGCTTTGAAAAATATAACAATAGCAAATCTGAGAAAGGCGTTATAGATTTTTTCTGCTAATAAAAATTGCAATTTTTATTAACAAAAAACAAAAAAAAAACCATTTTTATTTTTAATACTCAAAAATTATAAAAAATAGCGAAAATTGCAAAAACGATCTTTAAAAGAAGAGAAAATTTCTGTTTTTAAAAATTAAAATTAAAATTTCTATCTCCTTTACTTATTTTAATTTAGCCTGAAAATATGCCCCCCGCGCATCATTTAGTTGCGCGCTTTTCCCTAAAAGCAAATTACTTCACATTGAATATATTTTTTAGGGTATTAAAAAACCATAGTATATTCAAAACGCATTAAAGAATTTATTACCGGTGAATATTTAACTTTAAGTTAATTTTCCATCAAGTTAGACAATTGTTAGTTAACAAAATTGTTTTACTTTCTGTCTTCATTTTACTTTTAAAAAAAATGTTTGAATATTTGTTGTATACATTTTTCGCATCTTGGAGCCCTTCTTATATACATACCTAACAAGATCAAGCCATAATTTTTTTAAAAAAAATATTGCTTTGTTTATAATAATTTTATAACTTTGACAATATTACTCTAAATTTTCATTTTTTTATCAAAGTTAATAAATTATTGTAAAAACAAAGAACCACAATTTTTTAAACATTTATGGCCTTATCTTGTTAAGTATGTATATCCTCCTGGGACCCAGACAAGTTTTTTCTAAGTTAAAGTTGTGATACTTTAAAATATAATAAAAAATATTCAAACAAACTTTGTTGATTATAAACATTTTTTTTTTTTTTTCTTACTTTGACAGATACATGACGTCCATTAAAATGGACACTAGGTCTTAACCAACACAAAAATCCTTAAATAAAAAGTTTAGATGATTAAAAAATGCCCTAAAAATTAAAAACCTAAAGTTAGGAGAACAAAGAAAATAAAGGTAAACTAAAATTTATTTGTTATGGAACTCGATAAAGCAGTTTCTGTTGCCAGTTATGCATAAGAATGTGTTACATATATTACAAAAAAACTTTGTTTTTTTTTGGCACAAGTGTCGTTTTTACATCTAACCGCATTTTTTAAATCTGTGGCAATTTCTGAAAAATGTTGTTTTCGCTTTCTGTCGGTGCCTGATGGTGAGTCAACAATGGTATTGCCCTCTGGATTTCTTCTGGTTCCTACACCTCGCATGTTTTCTTGGGAATTGTTGGATTTATTTATCAAAAGATACGTGGCGATTTCGATTTTTAAATCTAAATATTGCTGTATTTTTTGTGCCGGGGTTTGAAATATTTTTTCCCCGAAAAAAAACCCATAGTTCCATTCAGATAAAAAAATGGACGATACTCTAACGTCCTTCTTTAATTTTTAAATTCTGTAAAAGCTGATCATTCGGTTCATCAGGTCAATTTTTCCCATACAATCACTGTACTTAGCAACAATGTAAGGTCTTGCAACCTGAATATATTTAGAGTCTTTCTTAGACCACCTTTTACACTCATCACCAGGGTGTATTCCTAGACCATTTGATGCCAAAAGTACAGATTTTAGATCATAATATTGTACAACCACTATTTCGCCATCTTATTTTACAATTTGTTCCGAGCTGCCTCTGCCTATCTTGGCCATTATTTTGTCCGAAGTTAAATGTGGTATTGTCGTAAAATATCTATCGCAGTACACATGGGTTCCAAGAAATAATGTCCTTCCAAGACGAACAATAGCAGAAGGTCCAACACCAAGACGTTTCACGGAATCATCTGGAAAAGTATTTTTTCCTTGATATAATTGAAAATCTACAACAAGACCATCGGGTGCAGCAACAACAAAATTTTTTCAGCCTTCTGGATTGGGGTTTCCCCTAACAAACTGCTTCATTGAACAAGTCTCTATAAATGGTATCATCTGCTCATCTACAGCGACCACTTTCTCTCTGGGTAGCTGCAAACACCCCTGCCATACTGCTTCTAAAATAGGACGAACTTTCAAAAATTTGTCAGCCCTGCGAGTTACATCCTGTATATTTACTTAATAAGCATTAAATGCCACTCCTAGTAATAGAGATAACAAATGTTATAAATATGCTAAGAATCATATTTTTTAAAACTACTTCTGTTAGTTGAGCCAAAACTGTTGTAACTTTGTTTTCGTTCCCGTTCCTCTCAAAAATAAATTTTTTTACAATTTTCGAAGTCTGGTGAAAAATAAAAGTGTTTTCTCAAAAAAAAAAAATTTTTTTTAAAAACATCATTCCTTCGGGCCGTATTGTAACTGGGGCAGTCAAGGTAGCATTTTTGGGGCGTGTTAAGGGCATATTATTAGAGCGGTTTTTAAAATTCGCCCCCGAAAACCTACGGAACGTCTGAAGTTTTCGAAGCAGATAGTACCGATCTAAGGTGACAAGAAAACGACAACGACAGGGGAAATGCCGTGTGTAGATAGTTCCGATCTAAGGCGACGCGACATCAAATCCTAAAAGGGAAAAAATTCAACGGCCAACTCAGAATCTAAATTTCCAACGTCCACAGTGTGTTCAACAAGGACCTGAAAACATCGATTGGACCAGGGGAAAGGGGACTTCGTATTGTAGATAGTGCCGATCTAAGGCCCATAAGAAGCCATCAAAATCCCGATTCTCGGCCCGGTTAAGGTAATTTAAGAAGAACCAGAATAATGAAATTGATACCAATTTTCGTAGCACTGTAAGTCAAATATTTTTATTTTTTTTTTACCAGTGTATCGATATATTTTTTTTTCATATTTCTTTTAACCCGTATTTATAACATACAACTATTTCTATTCAGATAGCAATTATTTAATTAAGCAAATCTGCTTATTTTAATCTGTAAAATAGCATAAGTTTATTTTTAAACCAACGAATAAAAATATTTATATTTTATTATACAGAGTAACTAGTCTTCAAAATAGATTTAATTAACGATTTAATTTAGATTCACTTATCGAATCTTTAAATACTTTATCTATAAATCAATCAAATACGGGTTTCCCAATAGCAATACAATGTCTAATCCAAATTATCAACTTTTAAGATATCAAGCTGATAACATTCCTGTTTTTGATGGTAATCAAAATTATTAAATAGATATATAATTGTTGTAGAAAATTTCCAAAAATCCTTTAAAAATCGAAATAATGCTAATGATCCAATTAATACTGTTATTTTCGACACTATTTTAAGATAAATTAAGTGGTAGAGCCGCAGAATTAATTATTTCAAGAATTAAATAGTTGGGAACTTATAAAAAATGTACTTTACCAAACATTTTCCGATCACAGATCAATCGGTTGTTTAATACAAGATTTATTAAATTTAAAACCTTTCAAAAATGAAAGTCCTTTATTATTTGGTATGAGAATACAAGATTGTAGAAGCTTGCTTTTTGCTAAATTAAATGCTAGTCCAGAATCAACAGAAGTTAAAGAATAAAAATTGACCATTACGAATCTTTTGCTCTTAAAACGTTTTTAAATGGTTTACCTTAAACTTACAATTAGTAACGCGTCTAAAGATCCTAATAACTTAGAACAAGCTATGTCATATGTGCGTGAAGAAGAAATTTATCTCCTTCAAAAATGCTCAATATTCTAATTTTAAACAACCAGTTATTCAAAATAAAAATCAAAAATTTAATGTACCACAATATAAACCGATTGAGACCTACATACAAGACCAACATATACAAACAGACTTAATACCTCAAATGCTAATTACCAAAGACCTTTTTCTAGCTTTCCACAACAAAATAATTTTAATAATTTTACGCAACAAAATAATCCTTTTGCTCAAAGACCCAATTTTCAGCAAAATCCAAATTTTCTACGCCTAGTACGTCATTTAGTCAACAAAGACCAAAATTTTTCAATAATAATAACTCTCAAAATACTTTTAGAAACCAAGGTTTTGCGCAAAGACCTCAGACTTTTAATCAGGCAAGACCCCTTTTAATAATTTTACTAATCAAAATTTCGGACAAATGTCTCTTTAGGACAAATTTAAATAGAAATATCGAACCAATGGACACTTCTTCTGGAAACACGGTTATCCACAATAAATTTATTTCTCAAGAATTATATAACCAAAAAGTTCTTCAGCAAACGCCTGAACAACAAAATAATTTACCTGAAGAATCCTATAGCTTTGAAAATACTAATTATCAGAAAATAATTACACTTTTGATCCTAATAATTATAATTATCCAGAAACCGACTATACCAACCTTATGATTTTTCTTATTTAAATACTGGTCATCCAAATGTCGTAGATAACTTAAATACTCAATTGTACGAAAATACCCCAAATATTGAAACGGAAAACACAAATTTTACCCAAACGAGCCTGAATTCGAACCAGACATAATATTTTTAAATAATTACAACGTACAGTTACCATTTATTTTAATCCCAAAATTAAATTCTAAATTTTTGTTAGATACAGGAAGTACAAGAAGTTTTATTAACCCTCAAATTGCTTATCAAATTTTCCACATCTCAATAAAGAAGAAATTTTCCAAGTACAAACTGCTCACGCAACATCTTTTCATAACAAAGTTGCTACATTGCCAATTTTTCCAACTTTTGATACCCTGGTACACATAAATTTTATCTTTTGATTTTCTAATAAATTTGGAGGATTAATAGGTCTAGATCTTATTAAGCAATTAAATGCTAATTTAGATTTTAGTAAATCTTTGTTAAAATTGCCTACAAGAAATTCCGATACGTCATGAACACGAAAATCCAACGAGTTCTGAAAATATTAAAAATAATTTTCTTATATTATTGAACCACGAACTATCCAAAAAATACAAATTCCTGTTAATATACCAAATGGTTATGGTATTCTCCCTTATCAAAATTAGTACATATTGAAATTCCAGAAAGTCTCGTAAAAATAGAAAATTATCAAACTTTTACTACCGCCTTTTAAAACCAGAGAAAACCCTATAGAGCTCAATTTCTTGAACCTTTTGATGTTGAAAAAATAAATTTAAATGAACTTAATTTTATAGATCACCCGGTATCATACGAAAAACCAGAAAAGAAATTGACAATTTACTAAAGCTAATCTTAAAAACATTAATTTAGATCACTGTAATCACGAGGAAAAAATAGAAATTCGTAAACTTTGTCATGAATTTAGGGACATTTTTTACTATGAAGGTATACCCTTATCTTTTACAAATGCCATTAAACATAATATAAAATTAACTGACGATACCCCAATTTATACTAAAACTTATAGATATCCAGAAATACACCGCGAAGAAGTAAAAAGCCAAATTTCAGATTTATTAAAACAAAATATTATCAAACATTCAAATTCACCTTGGTCATCCCCAATATGGATAGTGCCTAAAAAATTAGATCAGTCTGGTAAACAAAAATGGCGCATGTGCATAGATTTCAGGTCACTTAACAAGGTCCCTATAGACGATAAGTTTCCTTTGCCAAATATAACTGAAATTTTAGATAAACTAGGTAAAGCCCATTATTTTACAACCCTTGATCTTGCTAACGGTTTCTATCAAATACAAATGAACGAAGAGGATATTCCCAAAACGGCTTTTAGTACTGATTTAGGTCACTACGAATTTTTAAGAATGCCTTTTGGTCTTAAAAATGCCCCGGCAACTTTTCAAAGAATAATGAATAATATTTTGCGCGGTCTCCAAAATGAAATTTGTTTTGTTTATCTAGATGATGTCATTATGTTTAGTACAAGTCTACAAGAACATTTACTTAAATTAAGAAAAGTTTTTACAAGATTACGTGATTCAAAATTCAAAGTTTAATTAGATAAATCTCAATTTTAAGAAAGAGTCCAATATTTAGGACACCTTGTAAGTAAAGATGGTGTAAGGCCAAATCCCGATAAAATAAATGCAGTTAAAAATTTTCCAATTCAAAAGTACTAAAGAAATAAAATCATTTTTAGGTTTAGTTGGTTATTACCGACGCTTTATTAAAGATTTGCAAAAATAACAAAACCGATGACACAGTGCTAAAGAATGTTAGATAGACATACACCGACTTTAAAAACGCTTTTGAACATTGCAAACAACTTTTAATAAATGCCCCAATTTTACAGTATCCAGATTTTTCTAAACCTTTTCTTTTAACTACAGATGCAAGTAATTACGCATTAGGTGCAGTATTATCACAAGGAACTATTCCAAATGACAAACCAATAGCGTACGCATCACGTACTTTAAATGAATCCGAATTACATAATTCAGTGATCGAAAAAGAACTCTTATCGATAATTTGGGCATGTAAATACTTTTTTCCTTATCTATTTGGTCGCAAATTTTATATTTATACCGATCACAGACCTCTTGTCTGGCTTTTTAATTTAAAAGAACCTAATTCAAAATTAGTAAGATGGCGCTTAAGCTTAGAAGAATAGGACTATCAAATTATTTATAAAAAAGGCTCTCAAAATAGTAACGCCGACGCCCTTTCGCGCATTCAATTAAATGTCTATGAAAATGAATCAATAATTAATAATCCAGGTGATTCAAATCAAGATATCGTAGAATATTTACGTCATTTGGCTGAAAATCCTATTCAAGACAACGAAAAAATTGCATCAGAAAAGCCAAGTTGCAGTAAGCAAAAAATAAACATTTTATCTGACATTAAGGTCGCACACGCGAATACTTCTGACTCAACAGTCAACAGTAATCAAAATAACCCCGGAAATGCAAGTCTTAATATCCTTGATGAAATAATTAACAATAAAAGCTTACAATTTTTAATTAAAAAATCATCTCACCCTGCAATTCAATTTAAAACTGAAAATTTTGGCAAAAATAAAATTAATCATGTAGAACTGCCTGAAAATCCCGAAACTATAAAAATATTTATTCGTGATTATATGAGTCCCAATAAAACTTGTTATGTATATTTTCACAATAAAGAACTAATTCCGATCTTTACTGATGTGTATCTTAAAAATTTTCAAAATATTAAAATTGTCCAATGCACTAAGCTAGTAAGCAATATTTTAGAAAAAGAAGAAAAATTTTACTTATCACTCACCAACATCAAGGTAAAACGAATCATAGAGGCGCAGTAGCTACTTATGAACGATTAAAAGAATTGTATTATTGGCCTAAAATGAAAGACGATATTAATCAATACATTAACGATTGTAATATTTTCCAATCTGCAAAATATAGCAGACTTAAATCTTACGTCCCTCTTACAAAAACTGATACACCCTCTCAACCTTTTCAAATGTTACATATGGATACATTTATTTTTGAATCACAGAACTTTTTAACAATATTCGATAAATTCTCAAAATTCGGACAAGCTTACCCTTATGATAAAAATGCAAAATCGGTTTGCGATAAATTAATAAATTTCTTTTCATTTTATGGTTGCCCCGAAACAATAACGTGTGACAACGGAGGAAATTTAACAATGACCTTTTAAAGAACTACTTAAAGCTCAGAAAATAAATATACATTTTACTACCCCTAAGCATCACGAGTCAAACTCACCAGTAGAACGTTTCCATTCTACCCTTATTGAACATTTAAGAATATTAAAACAAAAAGATAAAAATAAATCAGTTACAGAATTAATGCCCTACGCTATTATAGCATATAATTCAAGTGTTCATAGTACAACTAAATTTAGCCCACACGAACTTGTCTTAGGTCATACAAACTCAAGAGACCCTTTAGATCTTATTCCTACTACTTTTTACTCTGATTATATTTCGTCTCATAAAGAAAAAATATACGCAGTCTATGAAAACGTTGCAAACAAAACTGATCTGAAAAAAAAAAGGTTTTAACAAAAACAAACACGAAAGGCTACGAATCTTCAGATTTTCAACTTAATCAAAAGGTCTATAAAAAATTATCAGAAAGAAATAAAAATAAGCCAAAATTTACTGGCCCTTATTTAATAATCGAAATGCTTGAACACAATCGTGTAAAAATAAAAAACCTTAAATATCCCGATAAACCGGAAATAATTCGATATAAAAGAATTAAAAAAGCCACTTGTTACAGATGGTCCCTCACCGAAGAAATTATAAAAAACGTATCTCATAACCAAAAAACTCTTAATCTACGAGTTAATGAACTCATACATGTAATAAATAATGTTGAAATCGAAGAAACCAATCTTTTTGAATTTTTTCGCATTCATATGGTCTTTACCCAAATAACTACTTATTATCAAAATATTTACGATATTTTAGAAAATATTCAAACGGCAATTACTTTTGCAAAATTAAATACTTTTCATAGCTCTATATTAAACCCAGAATTATTTTTAGATGAGTTGCAATTATTAAATAATAAACTAACATTTGAAAAACTGCCATTTGAGCCAGTAATAAACAATGTTTTAAAAATAGAAAACACCTTAGAGATAAGAAGTTATTCTAAAAATAAACAGATAATCTTTGTCATTGAGGTCCCACTAGTAGAGAAAGAAAATTATAATTTATTTCAGTTATTTCCCTTACCTACAAGATATAATAAGCATTATAAAATCATTGTGCCTAATTTTGAATATTTATTAATAAATGACTATAATTTTGGTTATTCTAATCAACCATGTAAACTAATTGTTAATAATAATTATTTATGTACTCATATACATTCCGAAAACTTTTACAATAATATACCGTGTGAAGTGCAACTTTTAAAATATAAACACGAAATCTCCAATTGTAATACATTATTTGTGAATATCGAAAATTTGCAACTTCAGAATATCGACGAAAATAAATGGATTTTAGTCACCAATACAGATCTTGTCGCTATCGAAACATGCGGAAACTCACAGAATAATGTGTTATTAAATGGGACATATTTAATAGAATTAAGTTTCCCCTGTAGCTTAAAATTAGGAGATATTGTAATAACTGGTTATAAATATAGTAAACATACCTTTCAAAATATTCCTTTACCAAATATTAATATTAATCTAACTCATAAAACATTGTATAAAAAGGTAAAACTGCTCAATTTAAAAAATATAAATTTTAATAAACTAAACAATTTGCAGGAAGAGATTAATCTTCAAAAATCAGAAAATTCTAAATTATTAAATACAAGTATTTATTTTAATAAAATTAACTTTTAGACAGTTTTACTCTACTTAATTATTTTATCGTAATATCATTTCTTTTATGGAAGTATTTATGGCCCTAATTATCTGAAGTTTAAAAGAAAATAAAATCAATCAAAATGAAATCTATTAAAAAATTAGGTCATAAAAACTTAATAAGTGTATATGCCCTTCTAGGGGTGGAGGAGTTACATCCAGTATTTACTTAATAAGCATTAAATGCCACTCCTAGTAATAGAGATAGCAAATGTTATAAATATAGCTAAGAATCATATTTTTAAGACTACTTCTGTTAGTTGAGCCAAAACTGTTGTAACTTTAGTTTTCGTTCCCGTTCCTCTCAAAAATAAATTTTGTTACAATTTTCGAAGTCTGGTGAAAAATAAAAGTGTTTTTCTCAAGAAAAAATTGTTTTTAAAAACATCATTCCTTCGGCCCGTATTGTAACTTGCGTTCCTCTTCAGAGATGCTGCCATCAATTACGATTTTCAGGTTACTTCTTATAGAAAAAAACCCATCTTGGGTCATTAAATCTGCAAGAGCTGGAACTCTTGTAGTTTTTGCCCAGTACGTTCGGATTCTGGGATATTTTAGACAGGACATAAAACAAACTATTCCAAAAACTGTTTAATCTTATTAAGTGTCAATCTAAGGGAAACTTCTTTAAGTTCAACATACCTTGCATTTGTGCAATCACATACTTTTTGGAACAATTCGTCTTTTATGTACATGTCTAAATACGATTTTGCAGTCCAACCACAGTGAAACTCAGCGCTGCATTCACTACAGAGGCCCTCAAAATTTGAAGATGTAAAAGTATCATTTCTTCTCCAGAACTGCCGCTTTGAAGGTTCCGAATTTCCTCCTCTTTAGGAATTTTTTGAAATTTCTGCTATCTTTTATGGTTTTTGAGTTATCATTAAAAATCAAAATGGCTTTTTTTTATTTCGTTTTATGTTAATAACAATTCCAATTTTTAATGGCAGATAAAATCCCCAAAACACCTTTTTCAGATTTCCCTTCCGCGTCGAATGAGCTATCGCTCATATTTTTTGAAGCCTTCTAACTATTTTTCACAGGAAACACACTTTTCGACTAGACTATTACCCTGCTAATTGTAAAGAATCTAAAAAATATATTTAATAATTATTTCTGTATCTATATTTTAAATAGGAAATGTTCCTTTTTATTTTTTTCCATATAAAAGTAAATAGATAATAATTACTTATAGTTGGTTTAATAAAAACAATGTGAGCTAGTTTTAGAATATTGACTATCATTTTAAATTAAAAAAAATGCAATCAACTTTATGATTTATTACAATCTTTTATTACCAAAATAGAAAAAATTACAAAATAGCATTAAATTAAGTCTTGCGTTTTAAAGAACGGGGTAAATTTTGTTATCATTTTAAAAATTCTTTAGTATCTCAAAATCAATTTATTTTTAGCAAAAATATGAGAAAAGCTTTTTTGTAGTAAATTTTTTTATTAAAATAAAAAATATTAAAGTTAAAAACGTTTCTGTTTGCAGAATAAATGCAAAAACTATTAAAAAAATTTAAAGAATTGCAATAAATTTTTTTTTTAGATTATTGTCCACATATTTTAAAACACGAAAGCTATGAGCATTTTTTTACAAAAAATAATGATGACGCCAAAGCTTTTGCCTGACCAAAAGCATTTTCAATAAAATATAACACAAATATAATTTTTTGAATTTTACAAACTGTAATCAATTTTTAGGGTTTTTTTAAATATCAGATTATTATTATTTTTTCTTAACAACTTGAACTGTTTTTTTTTTATTTCTTTGCGAAAAATGCAATAATTAGTATAAGCAAAATACCATTTTGTTTTGTATAACATATTTAAGCTAAAGACGCATACTTTTCCAGATAATCTTAAATTTTCAAAACGATCAAAAATTTACTCCCTTCTAAAAAACGCAAGCCTAAAATTAGCACTTTGTAATATTTTTACGTTTAGGCCAACTAACTACAACTATATTAATTATAAAATTGTTTTTACGTAAACCCTTTAATTTTCTTACAGTCAATAGCCCTTTTGTTTGGAAATTTAAAAAGTAAAATTAAATTTGCTTTATTTAATGTTCTAGAATTTGCAATAGAATAGTAGAAAATGTTAGCCTGGTTTTATTATGGTTTCTTTTAATTAGAGTTAAAAAAAATTAATAGAATTTATGTTTTAAAAAAACTTCACTGTAGGGTCAATATTTGGTAATTTTTTTTAATGACTTTAATAGTATCTTTCAGATAGATCAGTAAGTTGGCTAAGATCAGTTGACTGTGCGTGCACAGGTTTATTTGCTAAGACCGAGACCTAAATCGCCCATTAGGCGGCACTTCCAATTATTATTTGTATTTAATGAATTCGCCACAGTAATATTGAACATCGTTTCAATTAAATTAGTTGTTACAAAAAGAAAAAACACACAAAAATAATATTTTTTGAAGCATCGTATTTTTAAATTTTAACTATCCATAATTTTACATAGGCACTAAACCTCTCATTTGAATTTATATGTCCTTATTGTATTTTATGTTTAATTTCTTTGGCTATGCCCTTCTACACACTATTACTAATAGAAACTCCAACTAATCGCATTAAAGTATTACAACTGTCTAATTTTGTACGAACTTAATTATTTAATTACAAGTATAGGGACATATCTGAATAACATTAAATCTGCTTTCGGTATTGTGGGGTAGCTAATATCAGTTCAAACTTTTTTAGTTTATTTTTAAAACATACTGGCTTATACGTCAAATTTAAAACTGCAAGTAGTTCGCAAAAGTTAAAATAATTTGGATTTGGATGTCTGTCAATTTTTAAAAGTCATATTAGCTTTTCGTTTTATAAGCAAACAAAGAAAAGACTTACGGCCGAGTAACGATCTCGTTGTTAAACTTAGCAATAAACTTTACAATGGGTTATATTTAACAAAGAGTGAAAAAAAAAACTTGACAACGTAGGACATTTCTTAATATTTCTTTTATTAAGTATGTCATATTACTATTTTTAATGGTAAGCGATTTATTTTAATTTGCCATTTTTATATTACCGCTGTTGTGAATACATAGACAAATATAAATAATAATTTCTCTACTAATTAACTTAATTAATTTTAAATTATTATAACGTAATGAATGTTTAAAAAATATGCCCGTTTACTTGGATACACATGTTTAGCCTTTTTAAAATATTTTCTTGCACGTTCCTTAGCATACAGGGTGTTATTGTCCTGTAGGCATCCATTATCCTATTTTCCATGTCTTTGGTATTGCAGAGATTTTTTTTTTCATAAGCACGATCTTTTATGTAGCCCCGTGAAAAGAAATCCAATGGTGTTAGGTCATATGATCAAAGAAGCCACCCAATGAATCCAACCCTACCGATAAATTTTTGTGGGTAATGATTGTTTAAAAACTCCCAAACTACCCGATGCTAATGAGCTCCTACGTCTTGTTAAATCCACGTTTGTGCTTTTTTAATGTTATCAACTTCTCAAAGAATCTGTTGTTATTTATTTTACAAAAAGTTTAAATATCTAGCCTTGTTAACTGGTCCGCGAAAAAAATAAGGAACCATAACTGAAAGATTTATGACTCCACACCTACATTAACGACCAATGGTGTTGGTTTTAAACTTCCGGGACCCAGAAAGAATTTAATATTCAATAATAGTTCATATTATGGCTGTTAACCGCTGCATTACTGCGAAAAGTAGCTTGGACAAAAAATTCTGATCGGCCTCTATGGCTTTATATATGATGATACAAAAAAGTTATGTTTCACCTGCTGGATGTAACTATATGGAATTCCTACTATGCAATGAGAAGCATACACAAAATACGAAGATAACTCTTTTAGATTTTAGAGAAAACTTGGTAGCAGAATTAATAAATATTTTCAAGGAAATGAATGAAATGAGAAATCTTGTTCATAGTGGTGAAGCTTTGCATAGTAGAAAGCGAACAAGAATGGATAACCCTACAGCAGTTTTAAAACCTAATAGAGTACAACATTTTTCAGGTCATATACCGAACGTAAAAGACCCTAGCAAGTCTTATCATTTAGGTAAGGTGTAAATTGTGCCTAAAAAATAAAACGCGAAAGGAAACCAAATATTTGTGCAAAATGTGTCCTGATAAACTAGCGCTTTGTATTGTGCCTTGTTTTAAATTATTAAAAAAAAATAAATTTTTTACTTTAATAGTTTTAAGAGTTTTGTTGTTTGGTTTTACTTGGACAAGGTGGCATTTACCGCTCATTGTTTTTTTTTACGAAACAACAATCTAAAGTTATCCAAAATTATTCATATCACTTTTTTGAGCAAAACAGGATCGCATTTTAAAAACTTTACAATTGTAATTTTTCATCCCCCTATGGTCAGCTTGGTGTCCGCGAACGTGTTAAAGAAAAAATAAAATAGAAATTAAAGTTACATTTTTTAGAATTTTATTATAAAATAAAAAAATTCCAAGAACTTTTAGTTATTATTCATGACGTTTTGTCGTAAATGGCATATTAGCTCTATACCAGTCAAAACAAACTAATATGTCATATCTTCTTAATTTTATATCAGAATTCCTGCGAATTTAATTTTAATTTCAATTGTATTTTTCACTTAGGTAAATCTTAATAACAGACTAGCCACCGAAACGTAGATAAGTTTTAGAATTTTTGTGTTTTTTTTTTTTTTTTTTTAATGAGCAAAATATGACATCAATATAGATAAGGGACATTCGAAACCTGAAAAGTTAAATTATAAAAAAATAAAATTATATTAAATATTTATGACAATATTTCTTAAGAAGGTAAATAAATATTATCCACGAAATGTTATAAAATAAAAACACTTTTTAATTTTATAACATTCAGTTATTAAAAAGTTTTATCAGGTAAGGGTCAAATTAATTAGATCAATATTATCTACTATTAAGGTGACCGTTTCGCCATGTTAAATCTCCATAAGAACATTACTGTCTTTTAGACCACGCGACTCTAAAACTTGGCAAAATAAATAAACGATCACCTTATATTTACATAAATGTATCCTTCTCGTAAAGACATATAATCAAAAAAAAACTAAGTTTTAATGCTTTAAAAACAAGGTTGAAAACCACTTTAGAATTGAGTTGGATTTTTCGGTAGTTAAAATTAAATATTTTCGGTATAAGACATTTATTTCGCATTATAACTCTTTACTGTGATTTATAGACATTTAGTAGTAACCAAGTAACAAAAATAATATGTTTTATTATGCCTTTTTTCATATACGTGGCTCTTTTTATTGTAAATTTTAATTGTTTATCCCATATTCGATGTATTTAGAACGGAGCGGATTAAAGGATAGCTTAATTCAAATAACGTACACTTCAAAGAAGGACAGAAGACCGCGTGTTACTAGGTGAAGTAAAACATAGTCGACTTATAAGGAATCTGCCCGAAAACAACTTTTCAGAACTTCAGGTATTTTCAAGTAGATGGCACAGTTAAATAAAAAGTCGGGTCGGTAGACAGGCCCGTACTAGTAAGATTTGTCGCTTAATTTAATTTGCGTCATTATTTGTTATTTAACACTTTCAAACAAATACCTTTTAAAGGCAGCCTTGCTGGTCGCCAATGCGAACAAGTGTGCGAAAGAGAAACAAGATTAGCAGTATAAACTCTCGCTCCACGTGCCTGATTGTCGGCAGGGAGGGTTACATACCCCAATATCACCATGCATAGAAATATCTATATTTAATTTTTCTAGGTGAAAACTGTGCGTCAGACTAAAAAAAATATAAGCAGATTTAAACTCTTGACTTTTTTTAGTCCGACGTACGGTTTTCACCTAGAAAAATTAAATCTAGATATTTCTCTAGATATTCTTATTGAAACCGATATTATTATTGAAAAAAAACGATTTCCAGCGGCGTCCGTTATGTACCCGTATCTTCGTAGGGGAGGATCGTAGGAGAAAATTTATGGGAACTTGTAAATTTAATGCTCGGCCGACGGTCAGCGCGAATTTGGCTATATAAATAAAAATATATGCCATACGCGAATAGCAGTCTATTAGCTTTGCAGTGAAGTTAATCATGCAATTTCATTGACATAGCTACGTTCGACTGAGCGCTGACCCAAGCACTAAAAGAAAAAACCATGGGTAAATCCCATACTTACTCAGTGTATTTCCATCATTTATTATCTTCACTCAGTGTGCAAATTTATTGCTTAACGGTGAGACATATTGTTTCGACCTTCGAGTGTATACCTACAGCACCCTTAAGTAGTATTCCCTTGGCAGTGCGAACAAACGTGCGAGAGGAAGAAGAATCACCTTTTTCTCTCTCGCTCCAAGGTGCTATTGGTTGAAACCTCCTCATCAGCTTATCATCACGTTGAAGGGAGAAAGGTTATAGAGTGATTTTTCTTCCTCTATCGCAGTGAGGCACGTCAAGGCTGCCTCTAGCAGGTATATGCTTGAGGGTTTCTACAAACTTTTATAAACCTTAATTGGCTTTATTTGTTAACGGTTTTTAGTCAATGGCATCAGCTATTATAAGTACGTGTAATTAATGTTCATTACACGAAGCAAATTTCTTTGTTCAAAAATATCAAAAATTCGGATTACTCAGTTAATAAGGCTAATTCTGTTTAAAGCGTAGTTTTACATAATTTCATATAACTCAGTTATTTCAGTATTTAAGTCTGTAATGACATTTGACTTTTACATTTTTAACATATTTTGGGTAATAAGATTAATATACAAATAAACAATAAAATATGATAAACTTAGTTTTTTATTTACAAAACACATACAAAAATGTTTTCAATTTATTTTACATATATACAGGGTGTCCCACGATCGACAAACTGCGGCGATTTATTGAAAAGTGTGTTTTGGAAATTTTGAAGATTTACTAACGTCGGTGGGAGCAAGTCGGCTAAAATATTTTCAGGATGTTATACCAGAAGTAGGTGTCAACTTGCTTAATTTAAATAAAACACCCCATGTGTAGAACGTAAATCTGCTATGCGGGCCATCCAGATATTTTAACCTGGGCCCTAATTTTTTTCCAAAATTTTCAATTTTCCAATTTCTACCTGAAATAATTTTTAAAAAATAATGAAACTGCCAATATTTTTATTTCATTTTAATCTAAGCTAATACTAGAATCATACAAATTGAATAATTGGTGCCCATGACGGCTACAAAGAAAAATATGGGCCCTCAAACCACAAAAAGAGGTAAACAATAAACCTAAGAGCCAACTTTAAATTGCATTAAAAAGAAAACTAGAAATGATCGAGTATTTCTAATTAGTCAAAAACATCTTTAATTCATGCCCTTTTGAACAATATGCAATAACCACAATTTGCTTAAAAACAGCAAGAGTTATTTGTCAACTTTATCAAGATGGGCATTTTTTTCCTTTGTGGCTGTCATGGGCCCCAATCACTGAATTTGTATGATTTTAGTATTAGTCTAGATTAAAATAAAATAAAAATGTTGTCAGTTTCATGATTTTTCAAAAAGTTATTTTAGTTCGAAGTCAGAAAATTAAAAAAAAAAAAAAAATAACAAAAAATTCTTAGGGCCAAGTTCAAAATATCTGAGTGGACCACATAGCAGATGGCCCCCCTATCTCAGATTTATGTATGTTTACCCATGTGTCGAACACCTTGTATATTATTTCATTTTTAGATTCTACACAAGATTTCATGCATCATGTCCTCTACCTAAATCTAAACGTTTTTGACATATTTAAGTTTTGTACACAAATTTTTGCTATCAGAAAGCCGTCATTTAATCTGAGTTTGATTTATTGGTAAAAAGAACCTACTTTAATAATTTTTTAAAAATATTTTAATAGCTTATTATATGTGTTTAAAAAACAAGATTGAAAATAAAATTAAAAACTAACTAGAAAACATTTTTTTTGTAAAGCCCCAATTTTTTTTAAAGCTATCTTGTTTACCATTAAAATAAGGGCAAGTTTGTATAAGGATGCCTATTCCGAAAATGTTTAGTTTTTGGTAAATTATTACATTGTTTAATATTTTTATATGGCGATTGCTGATTTGATGTTTAGTTATACTCCCATTTGGTTAAAATATTTTACTCTTAGTTGAGTTATGACGGTGACATTTATATAGGGATTGTTTTTTAACGCCATTATAGTGAGCTCCGAGTATTATGGAATCCCAAAATTTTCGTAATGGACAACCTTACACAAACTTGCAAATATAAGATAAAATATAGATAAAATTATAAAATTCGGGGGTTTCCCTTAAGAACAAATATTTTTGGCAACTTTTTAAATTTCATTTTTAATCTCATTTCTTGAACACCCTTTGTAATAAGTTATTAGAATACTATAAAATCTCCTTGAATTAAGGCATGTAAACATCAGTTTTGATGTAAACACTTAAATATGTCAAAAACGCTTAGATTTAGGTATAGCATATGATAATGAAATTTGCCTAAAATATTGTGTAGGAATCTAAAGATATAATAATATATAGGGAGTTTATTTAAAATCAGCTAGTTGACACCTACTTTTGGTATAATCGGAAGTGTCAGCAACTTGAAAATATTTTAGCCGAGTTGTCGCTATCGACGTTAGTAAACCTTTAAATTTTTAAAGCTTGCCTGTCAATTTCTGCAGTTCGTTGTGGGACACCCACAAAACTATTTACTTTTAAGTTTTATTTTTGATATAACCAATTACAAAATATGTCATCTTCTAAAGCGAACTGAAGCTAGTCTTAAAGAGGATTGTTTTCTTTTCGTGGATTATGTTTGCTCATAAAACTCGCAGTTTGGATTTTAACTCTCGATAATAATGGTGGTATCTTGAAACAGTGCAACTTATTTAGGTATGTGGATATCCTGAATTATCTTAACCCTTTTTTGTCATAGTCATTTCAGCACATAAACCTCCTGGCCTTTTAACAGATTCTGTTTTATAACTGGTACTTGGTTGTATATCCTAAAATATCAAAGATGAATAATATTAGTATTGACCTATGTCCAGGGTTTTCTGTATATTTTATATAGTTTACTAGCTTTTCGCCCACGTGGATTAAACGATTTTGGCGTTTCTTGTTATTTTCCCATCTCGCAAAAAAAACCTATATATTCCATACATGGAAGAATATTCTTAGTCTAGCCTTTTGCCAAATTTTATCTTGACGAGTGAAGGATAAAAAAATGAATGGGTGATCATGATTTTATTTTATTTTATTTTCAAATTAAACCCCCTATAATTTTTTAATGATAATGACAAATATTATCTCTAATGACTAGATGCATTTGTTTAATAAAATAAAAAAATAAATAAAAAAATTGTAATCGTATTGTATTAAATTGTTATATTTTTCTTTAATAGGCACTTTATTCCGCTTTGGTTTGTATAATAACATATTATTTAAATATTAAGTTTTATAGATAATATAAAACAAATTTAGACTAATAACTACTCAAAAATATCGCACACATCTACATGTTTTTAAAGTGTACTCGAGGGCGGATTGGGAAAATTCTTATGGGGGGGGGGGCGTCCTTAGGCAGGATAACCAGGGTTTTTGGGGGTATTCATTAGCCACCTGTCTGGCTCCACTTGTAAATTACAAATTACAGTAGGCCTACGTATTATAGCAACCACATTATTTTTTACAAATAACTATTGCCTAACCTAATATAATAGGCAACATAAAAAGTTGTCAATTAATAAGTTACTAATTAACATAACAACAGTTATGTTCTTCTATTTTTAACTCGTTTGTTTTTTCCCTTTTTTTTAGATGACGGGGGGGAGCAATCGCCCCATTCGCCCCTCTCTGAATCCGCCTTTGAGTCTACTAATAAGCTTTAAATACACAAAAACACTTACCAACACCTACCAATAGTGGTACAGCTGTAACGTGGCAAACAAGATTTTACTCAACAACCACAGACATTGTATATCCGGTAAACATTTTTGGAATCAAAACAAAACTAATTAAGCAAGCCTTATGTCATTCTCAACATCTAAAAGAAAATAAAATAATAAGTAAATAATATTTTTTGCATAAATATAATTAAAGAGGTGAAATAGCAATGGTACTTCATACATTTTTATGGCATGAAAAAAGTATTTGTAAGAAATTTTGGTAATGAAATAAAAAATTAATAATTGTAATAGGATCTATGGAAAGAATTATGTCATTTATTCATCATATATCCTATTCACCTTGATAACTTTACGTAATGCTAGTGTATTAACTTATCCGTAACAATTTGTGTCAATTTTTTTTATGAAATATAAATAAATATAGGTAAATATATAGAAATGTAACCAGTCAAGTAAAAACCTTTCAACATAAAAAAGATATGTACTGGGGCTTTAACAATTATTGCATAATTCTGTGCTAAAATGAATTAAAATACCTCTTTGTCAAACCGAAATATTTTTAAACCAATTATTGGCCAGTTTAAGGGTGGTTTAAGGTCAAACCATAAACTTGAATTTTGTTTGTGCTGCTGTTGCAGTTCCCGTTCGCAAGTTAGACTTGGGTGGCAGTGAAACGGCAACGACAATGAAATGTCAAGTTTAAAAATTGGCAGTTACTTTTGAAAGTTGTATCCGCGATGAAATATAATTAAAAAAAAAAATGTGAATTAAATTTGTACTTACCTTTTGTCATCTTTGGGTATAAAATACCCTAACCAGGCCTAAACTCTTTGAGTCATTTTGTTTTGTATTTCCTTATAACCACTTTTACATCGTCTTTTAATGTCTTTACAGTTCATAAGAACACAAAACGTAACAACAAAATGCACCAGTTACATTCCATAAATATTAACACCTTTAACTAAACAAAGAATTTTTAAAATATAAACAAAACTGTCGTTATTCGGAATGGCCATTTAAAATCCAGAATAAGTACATTCGAATCTCAAGAGCCTGGTATTGCATACTCTTTGTCATTCCATAATGTAAACAAAGACAAATAAATGTGACGAGCATCACAAGGTAAAAAAAAGGGCAAAAGGATGATCGCTCTTCTCGTCTCGGGCAATAGCCAATAGCCAAATAATATTTATAGTGGGACATTCTCCAGTAAAAAAAATATGTACATTTTAACACTGCCTCGTGTACGACATATTAAAATAATTATTTTTGTTGTGAGAGTAAGTTATTTGGGTATAACAACTACAATTTTTTTTTCGTTTTACAAGTATATTAATAAAAATAATAGGCTTGACGTTTTGGAGATAAAAATTTCGTTGCTTAAAACTAATTTAACAATATTTTAAAACAGTCAAAATTTTTTAATAATTTTTAAATTCCGCATACTATTATTTTAAAATTTTACCAATAAAATCCAAAAGTGGAATAATAATTTGTTTTATAATGCAGTCAAAATTCTTATTATGGCGAAGTTTAATTTAAAATTGTAAAATATTGAAGAATGACCCTTAAATTTTATTAGATTGTTTCAGCTTTTGGGCGAAATAAGTCTCTGTACTTCAGAACATATTGGCATTTATTTTTAGTTGAAATTGTTGACATTTTTTCGTTTATACTTTTCTACGCACCGGGGCAGCACTTGGTGGAACACAAAATTGTAAAATATTAGTATCTAAAATGTCTGCCCAGCGCATCCAGACGGCCACCTTAAGGTATAAGACGTTACCGAGTTACCCCCAAACTTATTATTTTTGTGATAAAATTATTCATTATTTTTAGTTACATGTAATACGCTATTCAGAAGGAAAAAGACTCTTCATTCTTTTAAATATTTCTTAAACAAGTCAAATTTAATATGATGACCATATAAAAAAAAGATTACTCTAGAAAACCAAATCCACACATTCCTTATTTTTTTAAAATAATTCCCGTAAAAAAGTTTTTATAAATCAATAAAATTATAAGTATTAAAAAGTAGAGTCCGACCGAAACTGTTTTTCCGGCCGAAACCGAAACCGAATATTCGGCCGTGGCTTCTATTTCGGCCGAAACCGAAACCGAAACTCACGTGGTCAAGTATACAATTTCTTAAAATACTGAAATTTGGTGCATTTTACCCATTATTCCGTATTAATTAGGATATGAAATGAAACTGATACTTTTGTCGAAGTACTGCCAAATCGGATTTTTTTCTCTTTGCGATATTTTAGTCTGAAACAAATAAAAATAAAAATAAAACTGTAATAATAACCCTAATACAGCAAAACTACATCAATAGGTCATCGGAAAAAAATAAATCTGGAAATAAGATTACCTATACAACATAATTTAACAAATTAAACACTTTACATTTTTCATTTACAATCTCTTTTTTACATGTGACTTGATTTGTTAATAACAACAAAACAAAGTTACTGACTTAATATTTAACTATATAAATCATTCAAGCACAGAAACAAAACAAAAACATAACCGCTAAAGAATGTTTGCGTCAGGCGATAACGCACTGACTAAAGGTTCTCGCCCACTAGAGCGACGCGGCGCGGCGCGACGCGATGCGACGCGATGCGACGCGATGCGACGCGATGCGACGCGATGCGACGCGATGCGACGCGATGCGACGCGATGCGACGCGATGCGACGCGATGCGACGCGATGCGACACGACGCGACATTGTCGCTTGCTTGCTCTACCGACTTGTCTGAGCTGTCGCTAGATGGGCGGGCTTCAGTTTAATTACATGTAAAGTATCCCTGATGCATTTAATCGCGTCGCACCGCGTCGCGCTAATGGGCGAGAACTTTAAGTTGTATTGCTACAGAGCTATCCGAACAACGCACTGGCGGCAAGAAACTAAGTTAGGCGAGCGTGCACGACAACTTCTAAAATCAGTTTCGGTTTCGGCAAAAGCTTCGGACAATTTTGGCCGTAACCGAAACTGCCGCCAAAACTTGATTTTTGGCCGAAACTCGACCGAAACCGAAACCGAACTTTCGGTCAGACACTATTAAAAAGTCATAGCGAGCTTAAAAAATAATATATATTTTTAATCCTAACAGTTAAAATCGTACTATAAATAGCATAAACTAATAAACAGAATTTTTTTAAGCTTTGTTTAAACCTTTTTCTTGGTATGCGCAGATTATTTTTCTTGTGGTAAATTTAATAAACCTTTAGAGTTCAATAAAAAAGAAATATTTTAAAGAAGAGGGAAAAAGCTATACTTCTTATAAATTTATTAAAATGTATTTATTGTTATATATTATTTTAAAATAACTAATGTAATAAAAATATTTATACTTTTTTTTTTTTACTTTTGGTTATAATTCGGTCCATGCTGTGCACCTTCTAAAAGAGTTGCTTACAAATTAAATTTGTATTTTCTCCGTTAGAGGCAGGCACACATCTCAAAGGAAATTAGGTTGGGCAGACAAGAAAATCATTGGAAATGTAAAGTAGGACGCAACTGAATTACACTCCTAATTAAATTTTGTAGAGTCTATTTTATAATGTTATTAGGTAAGGTTATGCAAGTAGAATTAGGTCGTTTTCACTGTAAAATAAAATTATCGTTAGTGGATAAATAATTTTTTTTATCCACGACCTGCATGATAAGTAATTATTATGTAACTTATTTAAGCATATTTGAGTTGCATAATGAGTCATATTACCGCGCTAGTGCGGTAATGAACCATAGCTCCATCATATCCGCACTAGTAAGGTAAATGCTTAATACATAACTTTTTTTGACAAAAGCAGTATTTTCAGACACATTTTTATTATTATAATTCGATAAAATTCAAATTTTAGAATTGATTATTATAAATATTTAAAATAAATTTACACCAGAGGCAACCTTAGGCATATTCTGAATCGTAAAACTTGTCGGGTTGATGCCTGGGAAATCGGCTACAGGAACTGTAGCAGACTGAAGGTTTCGCACCCAAATTTTTTTTGCAACATTTTTTTTGTTCTCTTTAGAGGTATCAACATAACCTTTAGCCACGCTGTTGCTTCTCCATCAACCATGGCGCTTGACAGTCAATATGTCTGCTCCAGAATCGGCCAACGGGGATGTGGATGAACGACGGAAACAGTGTCCGACATATAATTCTGGGTGTTGCAAATTTAAAAAGGTGGCCATAGCTTTCGGCATGCTGCCAAACGTATTGATACGGGCTGCCGTATGCAAATGCATTTTATGTAACCTTAATTATGGTAATGAATTCTTGTCTAAATTGTATTCAAAGTGATATTTCAGTAATCGCTTTTTAGACCCTTTTAATATTTATTAGGCAGTTTAAAACAAAAAATATTCTGTGATCCATAACGCAGCAATTTGTATTTTCGGATAATCTGAACCATGTCAACCTCCAGATGTTACAATTTTTTTCTGGAAATTTTTGTTTTTGTATTTGGAATTGCAATATGAAAAACCTTTTCTTTATCTTTAACGTTTTCGTATAATAATTGGGTCATTTCTTATTTTCTGCAAGCCCCAGCAATGTCAATGATAAACCCAACCTGTAACAACGGAAAATTAACTTGAGTATAGTACGCTAAAAGTCAATAAAACTTCAAACTTGTCTTTTTTTGCAGATATTTTTTGAACATATAAAAACTCCAGATTCTTACCTTAATAAGCAAAAATTTCCCATCATCGGCTGTGGCAAGGAACTGGGCAATTTTTCCTTTTGACAATGTCTTGCCTTTCTTTGGCTTATGTCCTTCGCTTTTTCGTTTTAGAAGGGCTTGCAACTATGCGAGCTTGCATATATCCAAAATTTGTAACGATGACTGCTCTGAGCATTGAGTAAAGAGCCTATAAGCTGGAGCAACTGTATTTCGTCGACATCGTCTCAAAATAAGCCAGGAAAACTTTTTTTTGAAACAATTTTTTTATTTTTTTTTTGGAACACCATTCGACACATTATTGGTACACTCGTTCGTACTTTTCTTTCGATTTTAACGGCACCAGCAACGAGACTGCCATTTGCGCCGTTTTTTCTATGTCGGAGAGAAGAGAATAATCAGACATCCTACTTATCTCTGGTTGAAAATGACTTATTTTAGTGAAATATTACCAATGCCAAATTCTCGCGTCAAATAATTTATTTATTAAGCATCACACAAACGGCCTTGTCGACACAGCAATTCAGTGACAAACTAGTTTGGTTATTGGACCCAAAACAGGTAGAGGTACAGGTATAGCTTGTGTCACTGCATGACGTGAACAAATTTAATTTAAAATAAAAAAATAATGTTTATACTAATATCTCCGCACGTATATAAAAGTTTGTATATTACTCGTGCGGTATCAGTTCATTACAATACTGGTGTAATTACTCCGACTCGGTATACGACCTCTTCGAGGCAATATTTAACACTCGTTATTGTAATGAAGCTTGTACCGTACTTATTATAAAAATAACTATCATTTCCTTTAATTCTTATGTATGTTTATAAAGTACAAAAGTTTAGATCTTGACTATCGAAAAGAAATACTAAAAGTGTACAGGGTTTTTGATTATATTTATGTGGCATCTGGATCCTTTAGTTTCGGAGATAGAAAAAATGTTTTATATAAAAATTGTAGTTTTTATTTCATATTATTTTTTAAAATTATCAGTAAACAAATATCGCAATAAAAAAATGGAAAAATATAGGCAGCTTCAACTTTTTTAAATAGAACACCCTGTATATTATGTGCTACAACGAAAGATCTTTTTTTTTCTGATTTCAAATATATACAGTGTGTCCCAAATTGGTGGAGAATGTATGGGGATCTTGGAAACCACGATAGATAGAAAATCGGTTAAATGGGGAAAGTTTTGGACAAGTATGTTAGTAAGCTAATCCTGTTTACTACATGATTTTATCTATTCAGGTTTTGAAAATTTAGAAAAAACCTGAAACATATTTTCGAAAATCGGCCATATTTTTTATAAATGAAAATTTTTCAAATCTGTAAAAACTTTTTCAAAGCAATTTTTTTTGTAGAATATGACCGAGTAGTTAATTTAATTAATCATTATCATTATTTTTTCATAAGGACGCCATATTGGATTTTTACGCAGCCAAATAGTGCTTTTTATTCTGATTTCAATAATGTATAACATGTTATAATTTAAGAGTTTATAACCTCATTTATTTCAAAAAACAAATATTTTCTCAGTTGGCCTTGATTCCGGCGAACGTCATTTTTGTAAAAAATAAAATATTAGAAATTGGCAAAATAGATAAGCTGAACAGATATTTTACAGAAATTGGTTTCGCGAACAAAGGTATAACGTTAATACAACAAAACTACACGTAACAAGTAAATTGAAACAAGTAAAAACAAAAACAATGAAAAGTGGCTAAACTAATATTCCTACTAAAATGAAGATGTAAAATAACGACCTAAAATTTGAAATGTTGTTCATAATTCTCAACATATTAACGATATTTTTTTTAAATAGTCCTAACTACCCTATGAATGATGTGGAATTTTCTATTAACATCCCTGGTTGAAGATGTTGGATTTTCTTTAAAATGTTGGTTAACTGCCTCATCTTGTTGTCGATTTTCTTCAACGTACTTCTTAGGTCGTGGTTTTAAAATTTTCGAATTTAAGCAAATTTGTAACCAGTTTTCAAAAGTATGTTAGTTTGGAATGCTGCCTTTCAGGAAAATTGTCAAAATATGTTTGCGCAACTATATTAACATTTCTATTATTTTGGAAATAACGTTGCAAAATATCAAGTTTTTTAAATAATTAACAATTTTACAAACTTGAAAATTTTTTAATAACGTACCGGAGCTAACTTGATAATGACGCTAGATGACATTCGCCGGAATCAAGGTAAACCGAGAAAATATTTGTTTTGAAGTGGATGAGATTATAAACCCCTAAACTATAAAATGTTATACATTGTTGAAATAAGAATAAAAAGCACATTTGGCTGCGAAAAAATCCAATATGGGAAAAAGTAAAGTTGTTAATGATTCATCAACTTTACTTTTTCATATGGGCGCCATTACATTTTGTTGTAACACGGTATTAACGTTTTAGCTATGTTCGCGAAACCCATTTCTGTAAAATATATGTTCCGCTTATCTATTTTGCCAATAACTAATATTTTATTGTTTACAAGAAAAATGACGTTCGCCGGAATCAAGGCCAACTGAGAAAATATTTGTTTTTTTAAATAAATGAGGTTATAAACTCTTAAATTATAACATGTTATACATTGTTGAAATCAGAATAAAGTACTATTTGGCTGCTTAAAATCCAATATAGCGTCCATATGAAAAAATAAAGTTGATGATGATTCTAAAAACCCGAAACGTAGAAAATAAAAATTGACTAACCGGTCATATTCTACAAAAAAGTTGCTCTGAAGAAGTTTTACAGATTTGAAAAATTGTCACTTATAAAAAAATATGGCCGATTTTCAAAAATGCATGTTTCAGGTTTTTTAATTTATCAAAAACCTGAATAAATAAAACCATGTAGTAAACAGGATTAGCATACTAACATAATTATCAAGAACTTTACCCATTTAACCGATTTTCTATCTATCGTGGTTTCCAAGATCCCCAATACTCCCCACCAATTTGGGACACACTTATACATTAATGATATTTGGATAAACAATTTTTAAGTTATCTTAGCTTAAATAATAAATAAATTGAAAAAAAGTCATACTAGTATCAAGAAAGCCATGAGAAGAATGTATATATATTTGAAATCAGAAAAAAACATCTTTCGTCGTAATATACAGGGTGTTTCATTTTAAAAAGTTGAAGTTGCTTATATTTTTCCATTTTTTTAATATGATATTTTTTACTGAATATTTCTAATAATAATATGGAAAAAAAAACAATTTAAAAAAAAAGGTTTTTATTTCCAAAAATAAAGGCTCCAGACGCTACGTAAATATAATCAAAGACCCTGTACTTCTTAAGTATATTATTATTAAAAATATTTTTGGAATTACTATAATTTTAAATACGAATATATATTATAATAATTTTGGTTTCATTGACATTAAAAATAGTTCTGATTTTTTATAGATTAAAAACTGCGACCGATTTTTTTACAAAATATTTTATACAATTAAAAAAATATAGTATTATTTTTCAGGTTCATTTCCATTTGGGTTAAAAAAGCCGGCATTTTTTATATTTATCGTTTCCAAAAAAATATATAATTATAATGCCATTTGAGATTACTTTCTGTTTAGATGCGTTATACCCATATTATGAGTTTTATTGGAAGAGCTACAGCAAGAGCACGGCAAATTATGATTAAAACCATTTTAAGGCAAACTGCAGTTTCTTAAAAATACTCAAAATAATAAAATATATTTCTAAGTTAATAAACTTGTTACTTTATTTAATCAACTTAAAAAAATTTAATTGTTAAATTATTCTCATGAAATTAAACCTATACCCTTGGTTAAAATGAAATTCATATAATTTTACGAGTAATGTGGACCTTTACCATGATATTTTTTTTGCTTTAAAAAAATAGGAAGTTTTTGCAAGTTTTTCCGGTTTTACAAATTTTTACTTTACTTCGATAGATCATGTAAGATTGTTTTTTTTTGCTTTGCATAAATCACCATTTTATTTTAGGCAAACAGCATTAGGACCGTTGTTCCTACTACTTCTGCTTCGCCGCACGAAGCCTTTGTGGACAATCAGATAAATGTTATATTTTAAGTTTTAATGTTAGGATATGTGAATCCACATTTATTGTGTCGTTAAACAATAAACCCAGGAGCTTTTTAAAAATTCAACTAAGTATTAGTTGATATATATTTGGTAAATTTTAATAATAAACCATAATAAAAAGAAAAACTATTTTTATTTTTAAATAATTTAATTATAGTTTACTTAATTATAAATTACATTAAATTTATTTTAATCCAAAAGTTTTCCCAATCTCTTTCTTTGCTTATTAGAATAGTCCAGGGCAGTTAGGAAATAAATCGGAAATTTTTAAAGCAAGCAGATATCGAGATGCGGTTTTCTGCATTATGTTCAAAAAGCTCCCAGAAGAAAAGTCAATATGGTGTAGTTATGCCATTTTTTGGAAAATGTATTTTCAATTGCATAATTACTTGCAATATTATAAGAACGACTGCAAACTCAGAAAAATCGTTAACCAGGGGTTTTCGGGAATGCAGAATTTAATTCTGGCATTAAATTACAAGGGACCGCTTGTGGACGGCTCTGCAGGAGTGCCCTGGGGGTGATTGGGGGAAATTGCAGCTTCCATTAAAATCAGCAGAAAATCATTGCTTGAGGGTTTTCGGGGATGCCGGCTGCAGGGAAAGGTAATGAAGAAACTGTTGTGTCGTGTATGTTGTGTATTCTTTTGAAAGTTTAGCATCCAGAAGTGCATGCATCAGGTCTTATATATTACTTCTACATGCTTTCACTGAATGCAACACAACCTTAGCATTTTTACTTAAGCAAAACCATGTATCCATCGATAATTTAATAAATTATGGGCTTCGGTTAGTTTTGGCTCTTTACGGGACACCCAAAGAGTTCCGCACGAGCGATAAACCTGTGATTAAGCTCGTCCAAAGCTATCGAGCAAAAATGTATTCTGATGCCAGCAAATCTAAAAAGTCGATCTTGCACGCATAATCCCGACTGTCAATGAGTTGACTGACCATATAAAGCGTGTCTGTTTTCAAGTACACACTTGGTATAGTTCACAAGGTTAAGAAAACCATCTTCCAAATACCTTTTCTCCAAATAAATTAATTTCGGCGTAATGCGATTTAAAGGCTGGCGCTTTAGATTTGTCGTCAGACCAAAAAGCAGTGTGATAACACAAGGGTTGCCAAGTTCAATATTAGTTTTTTTGTTTCGTTAATTTATTTCATCTAGAGCACAAAAAGAAAAATCATTACGTTCCTTTTTCACTATTTAAGATAAATCGGGTTATTATCAATTAAATTTGTAATATAAATGTAAAGGTAATTATATCGTCAATTCATACCAGTTACCACAAAAAATACATTTTACAAAAAACGTGTTGAAGCTCGAAAAAGTGTTTGTATCGTTAAAGAAAAACATCTCGTAGATAATCATAACTTTTTGAACTAATGAATTACATTTTGTTATTGTTGTAACCATATTTACTAACGTTTTAAACCCACACAATACGTTTTCCTAATGTGTTTTTGTTAAACAAGAAGAACAAATTATAGTATTTTACTTTTAAATAAACAAATCAAAATGGTAGTTAACCACTGACTGAAAATAAAATTAGCGGATTAGCTCCGCTGGTATTTGTTATTCCGCATTCATTCGAGATGTAATATTGGCACTAAGCACCAATCGCCCCTGTCGATAAATGTTGTGATTACGTGTTACTAGCCCCAGTGATGTAGCGGGAAAGTTTTTGTTTGAATTTTAAATGCTTATAATTCTGTTATAGAATTTCATAAAAAATATTTGGCAAAAGCACGGGCATATTAAATATAATTCTACGATGATAAGCATGTGACAAAATGGCTGTAAGTGTTAGCAAATATTATTTTAATGTTTATTATAATTTTTGAAAAATGCTTAATATAACAATTTATATTTACGTTTTTGTAGATATCTTTTTTGACCGAACAAAATATATATCTTATTATATTAACAGCTTGGTAAAACTTTTTTAAAAACAGCTTTTGTAGCCAAATATATTTTTACTGTCTTAAGCAAAAAAAAGCACTAATTTATTTTTTTAATAAAACTTAGCCTTTTGGGTTAAATATACCTAAATCATTTCTTGTAAAATCAAAAAATTAATACTATACGAAACACACTTTTTTTCAATCTTTGGGAGTCTTCTTTATTTGAGGTCTAAATATTATTGCGTCACAGATAAGTAACATACAATTTGTCAGTACATACTAACATATCAGTCAGTACATATTAACTCTTAAAATTTAGCTCTACAAGGGGTTTCTTAATAATATGGGAAAAATTTTAAAAATGTGAGTTTATATGATTCAAAAATTTTACCATTTAAAAAAAAGGATGGTTATAGCATTTTAAAAATACAAACCCTTTATCCCAAAAATAATATGCTATTTTATTTCATCAAATATCAGGATCCAGTACGTAAGGTACTATTTATTTTAAATTTATTTAAATAATACATCATTTCTTCTGCTTCTCACATGTATATTATTTTATTATATAGTATTTTTGCACATATCTTTAGATTGTAGGGTTTCTAAAATAATAAGAAATTATGTTTCAGGAGAAATGTAAAACTCGCTGTAATTGACATGCTGTTTTTATTCTTTCGAGTTGGAAAATTTTTTTCACCACCAATATTTCATCTCCCAGTAAATTTTTAAAAACTACATCGTAATCCCCTTTTGAAGTTGTTTCTGAATTATTTCATCCATATATACTAATTTTTTCTTTTGAAATTATACATAGAATCTTTAATAACTAGTTACTTCTTCTTAAAGCTAAAAATCAAACATTAGTTAACAAATTCATTTTTTTTCTAACCCGAATCTTAATGCTAACAGTGAAATTTTGTCTTTACTTGATTTATATTCTGTTCGATTATCATTTGTACTTTCTTTGTTAAGCATTATCTTATAAAAAGTCGTATAAATTTCTTAATTATTTTGTAAATATCAGCTGATCTCATCAGTATTAATTTTTTCTAAACTTCAAAATCTTCCCGGCCAAATTTTCCGACAGCGATTTAAATTTTAAACCCGTGTCCTAAAAGTGCTCGAAGTACGCACTGGTGAAATCAAAACGAAACTTTTGCACCGCAGGCTTGTTTGCATGACAGCAGCAAGGCTCCTCTAGTGGTAAAGTGCTCGTAGATACTAAGCTGTAAGCATATACCTACTAGGCTGTGCGAGAAAGTAAATAGGGTACAATCTTTCTTCGCTTCGCGTGGTTGACGGGAACTTTTGAACATTGAGGGGCAGCCGACAAATATAAGCACGCAAAGCGAGAGAGAAAGGTTATACCTTTATTTTCTTTTTATCTGGTACGCTTGTTTGCATAGTCAAGGGGCAATGCTAACTTAAGTAGGTAGTAAGGCTGCCTCTATAGGTATATGCTTGACGAAACTTACTTTTAATTTTTGTATTAAATGATATGAGTGATTTAAAAATACTAAAAAAATGTAAGTGATGACTTCCTTTGGCCAGGCTTAATAATTTAGTTATTTTTATAAGCCTTTCTCAATACCATCCAAAATCCATTTTAAAATTTAAGCGATAATTTGAACACGAAGTTTTTTATTTCGATATTTAACGGTATCGATTTTTTTAATTACCATCCAGACTGACACAAGATATCGATACTTAAAAGACAGCATTAACTACGAGCGGGGTTATTTAACCCGCATCTCAAGGGGGCAGGTTATTTTTTAGAGTTAAACATAGGAAAAAATGAATAACGGATTATCCCATGGCAATCTAGTCGAATTTTGAGTGATTGTCATGACTGGTTTTATGAACTGTCAAGTTTATTTACAAAAAAAAAGACAATAAACCGGTGTTTCTATGCAAATTATGTAAGGTAATGTGTTTTAAAGATAATATAAATAAGTGAGGAATATTTTGCTGATGATTTGTTAACCAAAGTCTTCTTATTTTTTTAATTATTTTTTCTTACTCCATAGTGGCAATAACAAAGTCTCGTGGAGTTATATAACTCTGGGGTTATATAACCCGACTGTTACATCATAGCACTGATTATGTTGTATTATGTACCATAAAAAATATCAGTGGAATGAATGTCCAGATACTAGTTTGCGAGGGATTTCAAATCAGGCTTTGGTGTTATCTTACCTGTAAAGGCGCACATTATGAGCATTCGACCAAATAAATTATTTGAACTTGATAAACTCTGCCGTTTTCAAGGATGTGTCAGACTATGGGGGTTGTCATTTGACATGTCAAAGTGAGGTTAGCTGAAGGTGAAGACGTAATTAATAAAACTTAATCAAATATGAAATTAAACTTTCCCCTGTATATCGACACCGACGCTTTAAAAAAAAAAAGATATTTCAAGTGCTTTTTGAAATAAAATAAGCACCTTATGTTTAAGCCTAGTTTGTTTCATTGCTGAATTTTCTATTCTGACTAAAGGCACTGGTTGGTTGGTTTCCCGACAACGATCTGCTAAATTTGTATCATAAACAAAACTTCACGAAATACGAAGTTCTTTATTTATTACGTGTTTACGTGCACACAGCTAAAATAACTTTTATTTTATTTTCTACCCTAATGAAATCTTTGGTATTAAATTGGTATTTTTAATCCCATTATTAACTTTTTTCTTTAATATAAATTACTGCCACACACATTCTTACACGCGATACCTATCAAACACACGTAAGTATAAAATACTAAGTGGTAAATAAATTATAATCATAATTTATCTTAATAGATCTTAAGCCATACTTCAGCGTTATAATCGTAAAAGTGTCATTGAGTACTTAGAAGTTCGAACTCTTTGCAAGTTCAGATACTTAATGGGTTTGTCGTAAAGTTTACAGCTTAAATACTTTATTACAGACGTAAAAAATATATAAGCGATTAAAAATTTTCATGTAGTGAGTAATGTTGCATTGGTTTATTAAAATAGTTTAAAAGTAATGCACATTTAAAGTTGTTTAGTTACTGGCGTATTCCAGACAATGTTAAAATATTTTTTTACACAGCTTATGTGGCAGTTTAATATTTTTTAAATTAAACAAAAGCTTTTTTTATTATATATTTCTGAAATTAAATATTATATATAGAGAGTAGGAAATTATAAGAGATAATATTTAATCATATAAACAAATTAATTGCTGAATTCATAAGTACGTTTTCTAGGTAAAATCTAATGACATAAACAAAAATAACTTTATTCTGACTTTTTTGGCAGCCAAACATTACTTTCTTAATGAGACACTATAAATCTTCTTATAATATTAATATATATATATATATATATATATATATATATATATATATATATATATATATATATATATATATATATATATATATATATATATATATATATATATATATATATATATATATATATATATATATATATATTTAATTAAAATAATAAATGGCAAGTTACTCAATTAAGTTTTTACGTAAAACTTAAAAAACACAAAAGATTTTACGGCGGTTTTAAAACTGGGATAGGACCGCCTTTTGGCTTAAATTGTAGCCGATTGATGCCCCTAAAAGTCTGGTGTGGTAGGTTGAAAATATCCGTCTTGGCAAAACCAGTGGGATGGTTAAAAATCCAGTATATTGGCCAAATTTTTGAAAACGAACTAATTTCCTGATCACGAATGCGAGCTCAGATTTGCAGAACTCAAGCTGGCGGATACAATATGCCAAACGTATCTTTTTGAAAATAAACCGATTTGCTCCAAAATTTGGTGTGCGGGGGTTTTGTGGGTCATCAATTACAAATCTAAAATTTTATTTTTAAGATACAAATTGAGTTTCCGCTAACTTAAATGTTAAAAATTGGATCCCGGATTCGTGATCAGCCACCCATGAAAACCCCGTATACCAAATTTGGTACCAAGTTTTGTTAAAAACGATAAAGAAATAAAGCATATATATATATATATATATATATATATATATATATATATATATATATATATATATATATATATATATATATATATATATATATATATATATATATATATATATATATATATATATATATATATATATATATATATATATATATATATATATATATATATATATATATATATATATATATATATATATATATATATATATATATATATATATTTAATTCATTTATTTCATATATACAGTATGGCGTTTGCGGTTTTGGGATTTTAGCTGATCAAGTTGTGGTATATTTGGCTTAGGTTACTGATATCTTTTTTGTCGTTCAAGGCTTCTTTTTCTTTTTTAATTTCGATCATTTCTTTTATAGTAAGTTTTTTATAATTTGATTCTTTTGCTAGTACTCTTGTTTCATTAAAGTCGAATTTATGATTTGTCTGAGCTTTGTGTTTTTGTAGTGCAGTGAAGGCGTTTTTGGTGTATTTATGACCGTTTAATCTGTCTTCCAAGAGTTGCGTTGTCATGTCTATTTATTTTTTTAAACAATTTAAACAGGGGACCGAATATACCAAGTTAGACATTTTTTCTTAAGAATTTTACTTTTTAATGGTGTAAAAAGAGAATTATTTAAGTTTTGAGATTTATGACATACAACTATATTATGTTTTGATAATATATGTTTAAGTTTTTGAGACAAACCGTCTGTGTAAGGTTTAGCAATATAAGTATAATTATCGTTTGTATTTTGTTCCAATTTCTTTTTCGTCTTATTATAAAATAGGTGAGTCCTTTGTTTGATAATTTTGGATATATTATTCTCGGGAGAGTGGTTATTTAATAGTGTCTCTTATACTATTTTTAGAATTTTTGGTCGGTATTCTGGTGACGTTAAGAATATTGCTCTGTCTGATTTTTTTTTTTTTTTTTTTAAAAAAAAAAAAAAAAAAAAATATATATATATATATATATATATATATATATATATATATATATATATATATATATATATATATATATATATATATATATATATAATATATATCTTTTATAAGGTTAAACAAAACAACAGTCTTTCAAAACTATAACCTATTATAGAAAATCTTCTGTTACTACGTACCTATGTATAATTCTTCTCCTATAAAATTATTACATAAACACTGAATGTTCTTTAAAGCTTTAATGTGCACAGATTTATACTTATATTCAGGCTCCACTCTTCGATTTGAGTTAAAGTGATAAGAGAAGCGAATGTTAACTTTTGCTAAACCCAAGAAAAATTTAAGTGTTGAATCACAACATATTTTAATATTTAGGAAGAAAGAAAACAGTTTGTCTAAATCTTATGTTTGGTTATATACGATATGCTAAATTTTAACCATAGAAATTAAATTCCTTTTATAGACTACCTTATTAACAATAAAAATTATAGACTAAGTTCTTCTTTTTTGTGAAAAAAAAAAATCAACTTAAAATCAAACAAAACATGCTTTTAAAGTTAGACAAAAATTACAGAATATTAGATCAAAAACTATATAAAAATGCTGGAGTCTTACCTTTTTCCACAAACCTAATGGGCCGCTACTTACCCATAAAACAAACATCATAGTAAAAGGATTCTATAAATGCAAATTTTAAAGTACCATAAAAAAGCTGTAAACCTGAATTAAAGGAAGCTATCTTACCTCATGTGGTTTAAAAATCTTTTTATCGAAAGTAGCAAAACTTTTTAAAAACACAGATATCGTAAACCAATATAATAAATAGAAGGAACGTAATCCAAATAGCACACATAAGACAGAAAATTTACTAAGTCACACGTGTGGGTTGCTTTCCTTTCCGTTGTTGGGCAGAAAATATTTTCACCCTCAAGTTATTTCACTGGGTTGCGGTCAAGGTCGTTCTGTCTGTCAAAGTCGCATAACCAATTTCGCCCTGTCTTCATTACATTACATTGTTCTTGGTACATATTTTAATAAGCAACTATCCTAGAGCATTCATAATAAACTAAAAATAACAATTTTCTTATAAATAAAAATTTATTTAGACCAACTTTTGAACCAAAAAAAAAGGAGAAATAGATGCACATACCTAACCTGACCTATCTCAAAATTAAAACATAAAAATTCCGATAATACTTAAATATTTTTTACATAAATTATAAAAGAAGGTCAGTAGGTACTGGGCTGGTTGAAGCCACAGACATGCTGGGCTAGTTGATACCTGGGGGTTCCCCGGACATGCTTTAGGTAATCCCCAGGTCTCAACTAGCCCGGTATGTATGTGGCGTTAACTAGCCCAGTCCTACTAAGGTCACGAAAAACATTTCAGACAGTAATAACAGTGTAACCACCAATACGTCATCGACCTTTGAAAGCGATGAAAGGTCAATAAAACAATCAAACCTAAAAGTTTCTTTTATAAAATTGGTTGTAAACAAAAGAAAAACAAAAATTATGGACTGCAAAACTGCTCCCTGAGGTAGTGTACCTCTCTTCCTTTAAGGTATTTATATAAAATTGGTACGATGCATTTTTTGAATCCTAACAAATTACACTGAATTTTTAGGAACCTTAAAGATAAACTTGACTCAGTTTGTGCATAAATACTTTAAAAAAGTGCTTGCAGATTGACTTTTTAGGTTTTATGGTTTTTAAAGTTTTATCTTAGGACTAATCAAAATTCATTCAATCACTGTTATTATTCTCACTGTAATTTTTATAAGTTTGGATTTTAGTTTGTTATTTATTTTTTAAATGTTATTAAATTCTATCAATAAAGAATATATTGTACTTTATATATGTGGCATCAAAGTCAATATACAATTTTAAAGCATAAGAAGAAACATTGTAAACGAACTTGTTAGTAAATAATAGTAAAGTAGTTAGTGACAAACAAATTGGTATTATAACCTAACAAGCTCAAACGTATTACTTAACTCACATCCACAAAAGGGATGTTTGTTGTTAACAGATATAAGCAGAGTAGATATGTCTGCAGTTAATATAAAAAAATAAAAAACAAAAATTAAAATAAAGTAAAAATAAGTATAATTTATAAAGTTGTTAATATAACACAAATAAATTTAAATATAGCCCATTTTTTTTAAATACAAGTCTTGTCTTAACTTAACTCCTAAAATAAAAATATACCATGTTATTTTTTAGCTAATTATGCAGTATTTATTGGTGGGTTTACCAAAAATATATAAAATTGCTAATATTTATTACTAATATTTCTAATACTTTAGGATAAGGACTATATTTCTTTGGTATATAAAAGTTTTATTGTTATTTGCCACATTTTCTGTAAAAATAAAAGATTTATAAAACTTTAGTGACAGGAAGTAGAGAGAAAGTATAGTTAAACCGACATTGGGCCAAATTTCTTGAATATACCAAGTAGGTTAAACAATTATCTAACACCGTTATGATTCCATAAATTACCTACCAAATAATGTAGAGTACTACTCACATACAAATTCAAAACTACTAGAGTAAAGTGACTAATTTAAATACTTTAACAAGCCATTAAACTTTAAGGACAGTCAATGTGGGCAGACTTGTAGTTAATACCTGGTACACAGAGAGTCGGGAAGATCTGTCGTATATCGGAGTCGGCAAACGGGACAGCATGGTAACGAAAGCTGGCTTTCACATTAAGTCAAATCGGAATTCGGCGACGTTAACCTAAAAATAATTGGTTATGATCTGTTTTAACTTTTTTATGCGTTTGTTTTTGCTTTAACCCATAAGTTCTTTGTTCAATCATGGAAAATAAAGAAATGCTTCTACAATTATTATTAATTGGTTTAAACTTTTTAAAACTTCTTAAATTAAATATCATTTCCGTCAAAAACTGTCATTAGCCATTGTCGTATGTCGTAAAATTTGATTTTGCTTGCATGCATACAAAGTTTCGTTACGACCCCTGACTTATTGTGCACCAGATACCAACGGTGTCTTTTAGTTTTGACACATAAGGGCCGAATATATTATATACCAAATTACTCGTCGCAAAAAATTAGGATAAGCATTGCTTATCGTTTTTGCAAATTTTTAAAAATTACTCCTATTTAGGGGTTGGAAAGTCGCCAAGTTTGAAGAATTACGAAAATAGTAGCGGTATTAAAAGTTATTCTCACTGTGATTTTTGTTTCGAATGGACCTTGGAAAAATAAAATAATACATCTCCATTTCTAAGAAGGTTGTAAGCCAACCCCCATGGACTATGTGGGGGTGCAATCATCCCCTAAAATATGTAAAAGCATATGAAATTTTAAAAATTGCAAAAAAAGATTTTTCAGGACTTGTCTAGTAAGAAATAAAGGTATATGATAATCAACGACAAACGACCCTTATATAGGAAAAATTAAATAAAATGCTAGCTTTTTCTACAAAAGTCTTAGCTTCGTGTTTACAATTTTAAGTTTAATATGATTTTCTACATTTTAGTGATAAATAAATTTCGTTGCATGGGTGGTTTTGGTTAAAAGTGAACTCGAAAAATCTAGGTATTAGATATTTCCCAAAAAACCTTTTTTTTTAATTTTTATAGCTGCATATGATTTTATATACTTTAGGGGATGATTGTACCCCCACATAGTCCAAGGGGGTTGGTTCACAACCTACCCAGGCATAGAGATGTATTGTTTTATTTTTTCAAGGTCCATTCAAAATTAAAATCGCTGTGAGAATAACTTTTAATACAACTGCTATTTTCGCAATTCTTCAGATTTGGCGACTTTACAACTCATAAATAGGGGTAATTTTTAAAAAATTTGCAAAAAATCCAAAACAGTGGTAATTTGTAGGTAATTTGGTATACACTACATATCTATATGTCTTTTTATTACGGTAAAAAAACAGGCAGTTTTTGCGATCACTCCTTATTATACTTTTTTAAATACCGCTTAACAAAATTTATCTTTAGATAATTAATATTTATTGCAGCAAATTTTTAGGATAATAGTTTATATTAATTATAAAATATTCTGTTTTTATGTAAATTTACGAAAAATCATAAGGATACTGTTAAGACCATCACTTGTCTTGATATTGTATAGAAATTAATATCTAAAAAAGCACAAGCATATTAACATAAATTATATGTAAAGTAATGTTTGATACCATGTTCCTTAAAATAATTATGGATTCAAGGGTGGTATTTGTTCGTTTAGCTATAAAATTATTATTTTTTTAAGTAATTAGTATTAATAAAGGTTTAAATATTTGTTGATAATTAATTAATGTATATATTTACGTACTTGAGTCACACGTGGTCAGAAATTTGTTTTTCTCGATATTCATATCAAAACAAATTTGGAGATATTTTTCTTTGTAAAAGTAACAAAGGAAATAAATATGTTAGACAGGTTAACACTTTCTTAAAATTTAATGCATTCTAATTGAAATATTAATAAAAATACCAATCAAATAATGAGCTAAGGAAAACCGTATCCAAAAACATAAATAAACCAAGGCGTTTAGCGTATATTTTTTATATTTTCGTTGTCAAAGCAACACGTTTTTTGGTTATTGACAGCCATGAGTCTATTTGTAATTTATAAATGTATGTATACTTTCTTATGCGGATAAATTTTGTTTCCAATATGTACATTATGAAAAAAAAATTCTCAAAAGGAAAAATCTGCCAACAAATGGAGTCTACGGTATATTTTGGGTCCCGAAATAACCACTAAAATTATTTATTTTGATAAATTTCTTGAGCCAATCAATCAGTACTGGATCTGTAAGCATTAAAGATCAACGTTACCGCTTTTTTATAATATATAAAAGCAATTTTTATTGCATAAATTTTTCCTCCGTTGCATTTATAAAATAATATATAAATATTTAAAAGTTATAGTTTCTACAGATTGATTAGGCTCCATCATTTTCTTGTTAATAAAGATATCGGTGTGACATTTTAGAATGCTATATGTTTAACAGGGCAGAATAGGCAGGTATATTACTTGACATACATGTCGTTTTCAGTATAACTGAAAACAGCACATACATTTAATTAAAAGAAACTGATATCTGAATGCAAAAAATCCCCTTTTTTAGGCGATTTCACCAACATGACATTTGCTGGGTCTAAATTTAAAAGTTTTTAAATATTAGGTAGAAAAATGATTATTAAGAACGGTTAAAAAGGCGGTTATTTAAAAATTTCGATTTACTTATCTAGCACATTGTTTTTAGGAAGAAAATTTTTGATTACTACTCGAAAACTAATAAAGTTAGACCCAACAAGCCTTACACTGGCTCCGAAGTAATTTATGGTTTAAAATAAAATTTAAACAATAACAACGTACCATACAGCGGGTAAAAAGTATGATGCTCATCAATTTAATGGGCGATAGTGGAGCTCAAAATAAGTCGAAAAGTTTATATTGACATATGTGTCAAAACTTGATAGATTTTTGTCTAAACGATGTTAAAGTCACGCACTTTGAAAGCAGTTATTTCTGTAAACCGTAACAACTGGAAACTTTTGTCTTAATCGCTTATCAGTAGATTCATTTGATAATAAAATAAACTAAATTTTTAATGTTTTAGTCTACAAATAAAAAAAATAATTTTTAACAATTGTTCTCCCAGTTAAAAATTTAAAAAACAATTGGCAACAGAGCTACTCGTACCTTTGTACGTAAAGTCAGTTGTACAAAGAAGCTCGCCGATCCGGCCTCGATATTTTTGTTTCTTTTTAAAACGGGAAAATATGCCGATATGTTTTACATTTAAGACAAACGTATTGCAAGTGTACCAAAGAGTGATAAAAACAAAATGTGTGCGACCGAGAAATATTATTCTTTAAGCCAAACAGCATAATAATTTGTATTTTTAAAATGGATATTAAGCCTGTTCTTGTGGTAACTACAATTATTTTTTAATTACAAATAAAAACCAAACAATAATTGATTGTTTTTTACTTAAATTTAATATCAAAATAGTAATTTTTATTATTTGTATGTAATGAACACCTCCTCAAAAAAAAGTGTAAACATGCAAAAACACACAAAAAACGTTCGAAGTTGAGACTCGCTTCGATGAAACAGAAGCGGTGTTGCCAACTTTTTTAAACATTGAAAGGCCATATTTCGAAAACAATTAACTTTTGCCTCATATGTTCTTCGCTTTTTCGACTTGTTTTGAGCTCCTCTATCGCCCATTAAAATCATGACCATCATACTTTTTACACCCTGTATAATTATTAAAGTCTAATACAGGGGTCTCCAAACTACGGCCCGAGGGCTACATCCGGCCCGCGGACAGATTTTGTCCGGCCCGCGGAGAGCTAGCATACTTGAAAACTCCTTTTAGAGAACAAATAATTTTTATAGCAAATTAAATTTAGTTTACTGAAGTATTCTAATTTTATGTTGAATAATTATTAATATGCATCTACATTGATATGGTCATGGGCTAACTCCGCTAACTCATAACATTCTTGTAGGCTTATTGTTATTGTTTTTGTGATAAGTTGGATAAAGAAACACAGAATTGTATTGAGTAAAGACATGTATAATATGCAGAAAATTTAACTTCAGTATATAATAACTAACAAATTATTGAAATGAATCCAACTAACATTTTATACATTTTAAATAATCACATAACTTATAACAAACATAATGACATATAAAATACTAATGAGATTTATGTAATTGAGATTTTCCACTGACAATAGTTTGTAGTTGTGGACTAATTTTACTTGTACCAATTATTAAAAGAGATTTAAGATGCTCATCAGTTAATTTCGATCTGTAAACATTTTTTGTGTACTTCATTTTGGAGAAGGTTTTCTCACACAAATAAGTAGTACCAAAAACAGAATACAGACCACGAGCAAATTTATGCAAATTATCAAATTGTGTCAGTGGAAGACTCTTATAAAATTCCAACAAAGATGAGTTTTGATATTTGTTCTTAATTATATCACTGCATTGTAGATCAATCATTTCCATTTGAAGTTCCGGGGCTAGGGTTTCAATGTCATTATCAAAAGGATTCTGAAAAATCTTAATTTGATTCGCAATGGTATCAAAGTCCGAGAAACGAGTATCAAAATTTATCTTCAAGGCACTCAAAGTTTCGATTGCAAAATCGATAGGAAACTCAGTCTCAGTAGTGTGGCTGAATATTTCACATGTTTGTGAAAAACATTTTCTTCGTAGTTGTGATTGAAACAGTCTCAATTTCTTCCGGAATGATTTTATATTAGTGTATAAATCAGGAAGATGCTGGTTTTCTCCTTGCAATCCCAAATTCAGTTCGTTCACATGTTTTGTCAAATCAACATAGAATGCTAACTTCCACAGCCATGCGTTGTTTTGTAATTCAGTAAGAGGGCGATGCTTTTCATTCAAAAAAATTTCGATCACTGCTCGAAGTTCAAAAAAGCGCTGAAGGACAAAAGATCTGATAAAATTAACAGTTGATATGACTGGTTTCAGAACGTCAGACATATCCAAACATTTTCCGCACAAAGACTGTTGATGAATGATACAATGTAAGACTAATGGTTTTGAACCACCGTCATTTTCTACAGCCTTTGACACAAGAGCGACCACTCCTTTATCTTTCCCACTCATGTTTTTGCCTCCATCAGTTGTAATACATTTCCATCGAAGGTTCTTTTGATTAATGGCCATTTCAACTCCTTTAAAAATATCTGTACCAGTAGTTGTGCCATGAATACTATACATATCAAGAAGTTCTTCGTGCACTTCATAGCTTTTATCTACTCCTCGAATATAAATCAACACCTGAGCAGTATCTGACACATCTGTTGACTCATCCAAGGCCAAAGAAAACCACTCAAAATGTCCATTTTTGTCGAACAGTTGAGAGGATATATTTTCAGCGATGTTTTCTACCCTTCGAGCCACAGTGTTTGCTGACATACTGACAGTTTTTAATAAATTTACCTTTTCAGGGCACATTTCTTCGGCTACTGCAATTATGCATTCTTTGATCATTTCTCCATCGGTGAATGGTTTTCCACGTTTTGCAATTTCAAGAGCCACACGAAATCTGGAACGAGTTGCAGCCTCTTGTTCAGTTTTGAGTTTTGTAAAGGAAGATTGCTGCGATTTCAATCCGCGCTGCATAGCTTCGAATTTTCTGTCCGCAAACTTCCTGTATATTTTGAATAATTTTGAAAATGTTTTGTTTCATAATGACGTTTAATGTTATATTCTTTGAGAACGGCTACGCTTTCATTGCAAATCAAACATAGCGCCTTGTTACTGGACTCAATTACGAAATACTGAATGCTCCACTGATCTTTGAATTTTCTGCATTCACTATCAATTTTCGCTTCTTTTCCATACTACTAATTCACACACAAAAGTAACAATTCAAATCAAAATACTGTTATAAAGATGTCTTAAACTTAAACACGCACGAACACGTTTTAAGGAGGTATGCAATATTTTATTTAACAACAGTGTCATAGGAACTGACTTGTGGTTGCGCCACTAGCCTTCTTATATATTCCAATTACTGCCATCTAGAAGTGAGTGGAAGACACCAGAACTTTCTCGAACCAACGAGATTATTCTGTACGTGCTATTAGCGCCATCTGTTAGCGATAGAAGGTACTACCTATTTCCGCTTGTGTCCACCAGATGTCGTGTCACGTTACTCCTCATGGCTCGTACTCTACGACTAATCTAGAAATTACAGATAATGACAGGAAAATTAATAATATGCAGTGTTGCCGTTTTGCGGACTTTAGTGCGATTTGCAGCCTTTTTAAACGTTGTGTACTTTTTCGGACTTTTTATTTCATCAGTGGACTATTTCACTTCTTACCACCGGCAACAATGATAATATGGTTTTGGCCCTCGGAACTTACTGGAGTAATCAGTATGGCCCTAAGGCTGGAAAGTTTGGAGACCCCTGGTCTAAAACATAAAGTTCTAACAAAGAAGCATAGACTGAATATTTTTATGAATTTGTGACTTTTTGTGATAATTCTGGTGGGTCTTCAGATAAAAATTTTATTGGGATTGTCTTTATTTATTACCCTGGCCCCATCAAAAATTAATTTTCTATAAAAACAAAGCAATTTTTGTGTCTGTCTGTTTAAAATTACATTTTATTTTAATCCAAAGTTGACTTTCGCCGCCCCGGCATAGCCCTCCCATATTAAACAACTTTTATCATAAAAAAAAGTAATAATATAAAAGTTCAACAAAATTTAATATATCATTATTTGTGTTTTGTAAGTAATAAAAATATAATAAGCTATTGTTTAAAAAAGGAAAAAGTGATCCCTGATGATGTGAAATTATAACATCGACAGTTGTAACTTTTTAAAAATTTAATAAAAGTGTACCACTGCGTTTAAAAACTTCTAGAAACATTATTAAAAATGTTTGTCAATAATAAAGCTTTAGAGATTATTATAGCCTTTGACCGTTACATATTTTTATCAAAAAAAGATCATGAACATTTTTAAGAGGAACCCGGCATGTAATTTTTTTACTAATTACCTGATCAACTGATAGAACTATAAGATATTCTGATACTGATTACACAATAATAATGCTAATAAATATAAAACTTTTAAAAAAACAAAAATTTAAAAAAAAAAAAAAAATGCATATTGGTATAGGCAACAAACAAAGATAAATCAACATTACAAAGCTATACGAAAACTTGTCTACACAGTTGGGGCTGCATTACTGGGTTTTTTCACGCGATAACAGGTAATTTTCTGGAGTTTTTATTTATAATTTAATTTATATTAATAATTCATATATTAAAAATTTCTATTTTTTTAAGGAAATAATTACAATACGTTATTTTTACAAAAAAAAAAAAAACAACAGTTGCAAATATTTAAAAATTAGTTAAGTTATTGATATTTCTGTTAAATTAAGCGATCCCAATATTAATTATTTTTAAATATTTCCTGCTTTGAAAGACTTTATTTTCCATCTATGGTTTTAAAGCCCTTGAGATGTAAATAAAGCACGCTTAGCTGCTTTCAGAAAAACATACAAAATGATTAAAAACGATTTTTTTCCCTTTTTCCCAAAAAATAATATTGAGGGATTCTTATTCCCAAATGTTTAATCAAATTACAACAGCATATACTAAAACTTTTTTTTAATTGCTAATATGTGAAAACGCATTTTCAAAGGTTTTCAGTTAACTTTCCCCAGACGAGTAAGGCTGAGATGAAAAAAAAAAATATATTTATTCAAATGGTTCAAAAAGGGAAAGTTGCCATCCACCATTTCTGAAGTAACTATCGATGTTGTTGGAAATATAGGTGAGGGTATTGAAAAGTATCATTTATTAGTTATTTTTGACAATCTAACTTTCATTCCAATAAAATTATTTTAATAAATAATAAGAACTTTAGTTAAAAAATTTTTAAAACTCTCCTCTACGATTTAAAAAAGTATTTCTTTTTTTTTTATTATATTGCATTTGTTTTTTTTTTGTTTAATAGTTATAACCAGATAGATAATTTAATTTTTTAGATTTATATTTTTTTACAGATTCTGATAATAAAAGGGTAAGAAGGGGGACATTAAAAAAAAACTTTCTGATTCCGAGGCCAGTATCAAAAAAACAGTAAAGATAGTTCCCCGATAATTCAAACGATGGACAATAATAAAATAATTAATTAACCCCAAATTGTACCAGTTTTTTACGATTTTTTTTTAAAAAAAAAATTTTATTATCTCATCACCGACATTTTTTTGACGTGCTTGTTAGCCATAAACACAATGTTCTTGTAAGCAGCTGGCGACTTTTTCCCCTTCTAATAAACAGCTAATTTTTTTTTTATTAATTATGAAAAAAAATTTTATATTTAAATTGAAACTTTAACAGACTTACTTATTTTTTTTTTTAAACGTTAATGTTTATTGAGGCAGCGAACGTATAATCCACCACTATTTTTGTGACTACGATTTTTCATCAATTTAAAATATAATAAAAAACCCCAAGAGTTTAAAACTTAATTAACTTGTTCACGGGGGTTATTTAACGTTTTGGGGTATTGATACTACTCTCCCCACCTTGAAAACGGGGGCTTGCTTTGTTGTGTATGGGGTGTCCAAAATTTGTCGTTATGGCTTTTACGGACCTACCCTAATAAACCTTTGATTTTTTTTCCTATTGTTATTGGGTAAACCCTTTTTATAAGGGCAGGGTGGCCAGGTATTTCTTATTTAACCATGAGGCATATAAATATTTTTGCTAATATTTTGTGGCAGTGTTGAATAACCGTTTTAACTGTGCGTTTCGAAAAGTTTTTACGAGAATATAACATTCGCGTCGAAATCATTTGTCATTAGATCAAAACAGGTTGTGAAAAATTGTATGAAACTTTAAAACAGTAGAGGCCCCAATTAAAAAAGAAGCTTTAAAACCTGTCTACTTACAAAAACCCCAATATCATCATAAGGGAATTTTTATTAGTGAAGAATTGAAAAAAAAAAAAACGTAGTGATTTTTAATCTCACCGTATAGACAATAGTGATCAGGACCTACTAAGAAGGAAAATATATTGTCTTTATGCGGAGTTATTCCTACCTTGGATAAACGAAAAAAAAACTATACGAAGACGAAACCAATATAAATTTTAAAAGGTCCACCCTCCATAGTTGTTTTAAAATGGGATTTAAATCCGCAAAATAGAAAAAGAAAGATAATGGAACCCGCACAGTTACGCCGGAATTAAATTACCTTCAAAAAATTAAAAAATAAGGTTGAAAACAGATCCAAATTTACCTTGATAAACCCCTGGTTCAATACGCACCCCAAGTATAAAGGATGGGTTGTTCCAAAAAAACTGTCGAAAAGCACCTTCAAATAAAGGACAACGCATTACCATACTACACGTTTGGTTCAAAGACGGATTTCCCCCCAAACTGCTTGCTGATGTCTGAAAAAATATTAAGGACTGCGTTATTGAGGATAAAAGTGCAGAACTTTTAAAAATGGTCTTAAAATTATCTTTTAAAAATTTTAAACAACGGGGTTATTGTCATGGATAACGCGGGCTACCACAGCCTTTCTACACAAAGCCCAGCTTCATCAAGTTAAAAAAAATGACTCCAGGAATATTTGTTAGAAAATGATATTTATTTTGAATTCAGTTACAAAAAAACGCAACTTTTAAAAGTTTAAATTCATATGCAATTAAAAAACAAAATGTATTTTTATAATTTGGCTAAACAGGCTGGGCATACTGTCTTGGCTTTCTCCTATCACTGTATTTTTAAACCCCCCTAAACATTTAAGGAAAAAAAAAAATCAAAGATCAAAAGAGAAAATTTTACACCTTCTTTAAGTCCCAGTGTTATAAATTTGATAAAAAATGTAATTACTAACATACCGTTGGGGAGCTGAAAAAATTCACTACATCACATTATAAATATTAAAACAACAAAAAACATAAATCCTATTGTAATTAATCTCAATATGACTGATAGTAAACAAATTAGATTTAGATATTTAGATTAAAAAGTAATTATGTTGATAATGCAGTTAAAAAATTTTTAAAACTTTGCATATATTTAATTTCTTAATGTAATTTTAAAATTTACTCACCTAAATGAACAATCAATTTAAATCTTTATATTATTAAATTCCGTCCCCAATGTTCTGTCCTTTAATACCTACCGATCCGCATTTTTATTGCTGTCGGGGTATAATCCATAAATGAAGGCAAGAGCTAACACGGTATACTTTGAGACAGATTTCCCTAAAAAACTATTATACAGTTTCTTTTGCCCCCCGAAGAGTAAAGTTGGGGCAAAAAAAGCACTTTTTTTCCGGGAAGGCGGCTGGCGGCGCTGCATTTAGAAATTTTTTCCCCTGGGGAAAAAAAAGGAGAGACTCTGCCGAATAGTGGGTCCTTCTTCTGGAGCTAAGCCTGTGAACGGGAGATTCCCCTGTCCCTTTTTTGGGGGGCACAAGGTACATTTCAAATGGCGGGGGGGTGCGCCACAGCGGAACGGCAGCACTGACGAAATTGGTTATACGTAATACCAGTAGCAGTTCCTGGTCGGCCACCATTATTTGTGCCTTGCATAGATAGGAAATTTTTTGAAAAGTTAATATTATTTTGGAAAAAAAATTCCCCGGGGAAAACTCACGTTGGCCTCCTCACAGCATGTGTCCCCGGGAAAGGGGGGAAAAGATTCTTAGTGGCCAGTAATGTTTCCGACCCAAAACCCCAAAAAGGGGCCCCCCCAATGAGCTGGCAGGAAAAAAGCCCGTGGGAGGCCAAAAAAACATATTCCCCAACCAACCAACCAAAATATTATACCAAAAAAAAAAACTTTTTACTATTGAAACCAAAATTTTCGTCCCTACGTCTCACGTAAAACGGGGGTTATATGTTTCAATCTCATAATTTTAAAAGTTATTTAAAAAAGGGATTGTTTGCCGAATTACACCTTTTAAAATATTTTTTTTAAACAACTTAAACTATCAGAACACTAATAATAAAGAATATAAATAATTTAAGCATATACCTACTGGGGCAGCCTTGGTACAATGGTCTACCACCGTTCCCCCTCGCTCTGCGCACAACCCCAAAATATCGGTTTAGTATCTGAGACTTTTTTAGAAGCCAAAGACCTTTTTTAAAAATCCGAAAAAAAAATATAGCCCTTTTTTTTTTCGAACGGCAGTAAATCATTCTGGCCCTTTGCCAAAACCCCTTGCCCTTTTTCCAAATTCTTTCTCACCCCTAATCCCCCAAAGTTTAAAAAATTTTTTCTATCCCCCAAAAAGGGAAAATTTTACCTCGATTCCCCGTTAATTTCCCCTTCCAACAATTTTCCGTGTTCCTCATAAAATGACCGATAATTTTTAAAGTCTGTAGGGGATTTGTCCCTCTTTTAAAAATTTTTTACGGCTTGTGCTCCGAAAAGTTGGATATAATTCCTTCTTTGGGGGGTCCCAACGGGCCCAAAACACGTAGTGTATTTTTATGCATCCTTCTACCCCCCAAAATTTGGGGGGGCCCCGAACTTTCCACTTTGTTCATTCCTTTATCCCTAGAGTGTCCAGACTCGGGAAACCCCCCCCCCCCCAAAACCAAAATTTTCCCCTTTTCCCCCCCAAACCCCCAATTAAAGGGTCTTGTGTAAATAAACTCCCTATTACCATACTTTAGACATCCACGATACGTTAGTACTTGGGTCTTAGCCTTCGTGGACTGTCCCAATATAAAAAAAAATCAGCACAATCATCACCTGGCTCTAGTGGATATATGAAAAAGAGCTCCCCCCCCCAATATCATGTAGGTCATGTAGGTTTATTCTTAGTACACTTGCTTTATGATTTTTTCCCCGAAATTTTTTATAATTTAAATCACTGGGCTGTAATGGACACCACGTGGTAGGCGCTCAACTAATTAGGCCCGCTATGGCTGGGGGTGTGGGGGTTAACGTAAATTTGGAATATCTCGCTAATATGATGCTATATGAATTAGATTACACCGTCACTGTACGATTCTTCACATATAGTAACTTCGATAATATATTATACATTTTTTTTTTTTTTAAAATTTTTTAAAAAAAAAGCTAAACTTGAAAAAAGGCTTATAAAATTAAAGTCAGAACGAAATTTTCATGCTTTTTCTATTTTACATTCAACCAATTCCTTTGTTGGATTCATTTAATTCGCTTAAAAAAAGTGCGGTTTGGGTTTGAAAGCTTTTTTTTTAAAAAGATAATGCTTTTGAAGAAACCCCCACTATTGTATAAAAAAAACATCTTTGCCTGGATTTAAATAGGCAATTGAAAAATTTTTTTTGAAATGGTCTTCTTGAAAATATTTTACTTTCTTGTAGTCTAATTTTAAAATAGTAAAAATAGATTTTGGAAATGGTATAAAAAAAAAAAAAATGAAAATTCCAGGCCCTATAAAAACAACCACTGTAACAAAAACTTTTTTTAAAAAAAAACTTACTTTGTAAATAAGTGTAATGTGTAATAAATTTAAAAAAAAAAAATTTTATTTTAGATTTGTTTTTAAAATTTAATTTTAACAAACATTGAAAATTACATCGTAATGTTAAGCACATTTTTAATCATGTATAATTTTTTTTTTTTAAATTAGAATAGATGATTACTTTTCTTTAAAAAAAAATATAATAAATTTTTTTTAAAAAAATATTTTCTTTTATTCTGAAAGAAAGAACCAACGAACTGTGGGTATCTTAAGTAAATTTAAAAAAAAGTTTATTAATAGGAAACGTAAATTTTGAGGAAAAAAAAAAACTTTTTTTTGGGGAGTGGTTCTTGAGTCTAGACACTCTGGGGGGAAAAAAAAAAAGTTTGGGGCTTTTCAAACAAGACCGTTAAGGGACATTGATGTATATTAAATACAAAAAGTGTAGGAGTAGGTGTTTAAATTTTTAAAAATATAAAAAAAAAATTTTTTTTTTTTAATTTTTGGGGGGTAGGGCAAACCCGGGCCTTAAGACATACCCCCTACTGTAAGATATTGTAAGGTGCATAAGAGTGGCACAACGTGCTTTAAAAAAATTTCCCCAAAAAAATTTTCCCGATCCGCTACAAACAAAATGGAATCCCAAAATCTAAGAGTTGAAAAAAACGTCATTTTCAGATATGAGAACAATATTCTAAACAGGGGCTAATTTGGGATGCATACATACTACACGGCTCAAAACAAAAATCCGAGTTTTTTTAAGCTGATGTGGCTATAAATATATAGTTTGTCTCAAAGTATACCCTGTTTTTTTGCCTTAATTTATGGATTATCCCCCTACAACAATAAAACTGCGGATCAGTATAAAAAAGTACAGAACATTAAGGGGCGGACTCTAATAATAAAAAGGGTGATAATTTATTTTTATTTAGGTTGGTATAATTTTAAAAAATTAAAATTAAAAATTAAATATATACAAAGGGTTTTTAAAAAATTTATTACCATATTATCTAAACATAATTAAATTTTTAATTTAAATATCTAAATCTAATTCTGTTTTTTAATTCTGTTTTACTACTAGTCATCATTGAGATTAATTACAATGGGATTTTATTTGTTTGAATAAAAAGAAAAAATATAATTTTTATAATGTGCTGTTTTAATCTTTCCAGCTCTCAACTGGTATGTTGAAAAATATTTTTATCAAATTTATAACACAAGGCCTTGAAGTAAAATTTAAAATTTTCTGCTATGATTTTTGATTGTACTTGGTTCCACAAATGCTCTATGGGGGTTTTAAAAAAACAGTGGAAGAGGAAGACGTAAGATAGTGTGCCCCCTTTTCAGCCCCCAAAAATTTTTAAAATACATATTGTTTTTAAATTGCATATTAATTTGGGGCTTTCAAAAATTGCGCTGAATTTAAAATAAATATCATTTTTTTAACAAATATTCCTAAATTTCAGGTTTTTTAACTGGATGAGGCTGGTGCTTTTTAGCAGACGGCTGTGGTAGGTTGCGTTATCCCTACAAAAACCTTTGTTTGGGGAAAAATTTTTTAAAAATAATTTTTAAAATCGGTTTTCAAAAGTTCTGCACATGGTAATGTGTTTTCCTTTTTTTGAAGGTGCTTTCTCTGACATTTTTTACTGGAATCAACCCATCCTTTGGATACTGTGTCGTGTGTATCGCACCATGTTTTTATAAAAGGGAAATTATGGATCTTTTTCCCCAACCTTTATCTCTTAATTTCTTTTGTCTTTTTTTCGGTATCTATAAATACCTTTTTTCAAAAAATTTTTTTGGGTGTGCACGGCTAATATTTATATTGGTTTGTCTTCGTCTAGCTTTTTTTTTGTTTATTAAAAAGGAAAAAAACTCCGCTTTCATAAAAAAAAAATATATTTTCCTTCTTGGTGCTTGTCTATGGTAAATTAAAAATCACTACGTTTTTTTTTTTGTTCAATTCTTCACCAATAAAAATTCCCTTTTCAATGATATTTGAGTTTTGTAAGTAGACAGGTTTCTTTAAAAGTTTTTTGTTTAATTCCCCCCTACTGTTTAAAAGTTTCATAACATTTTAAAATCTATTTTCACCCTAATGACAAATGATTTCGACGAAAAAGATATATTCTCGTAAAACAAAAAAAAAACAGTTATTTAACCCCCCCCAAAAAATTTTGCCGAAATATTTACATACCTAATGGTCAATACTAAAAAAATACCTGGCCCATCCCCGCCATTTGAAATAATGGTTTTTAAAAAAAAAAAGGGAATAAAATCGTTAAGGTTTTTTAGGGGTTTTTCCATCAAAAATTTTGGGGGTGTTTTGAGACAAAACTATATTTGTCCCCCTATGAGTAAAGGATAAGTGTTGAAGACACCCCCGTGTTTAGAGGCATTAAAAAGGGCATGAATTCCCCTTTTTTACAGTATAGTTTAAAATCCCGAAACAGAATATCTGCATTACCCCCTTTTTTTTTCTTTAAAAAAATTTTTACTTAATTATCATATTGATAATATTAAACTACGCTTTGCATGTAGTAATTAATTCATAAATAATTTAAAAAAATTTTAAAAGTAAAAAAATTTTTTAAAAGGACATTAACAAATTAAACTATATGGCTGTCCCCTTTTTAAGGGGAACTTTCTGATTGTTATAGAAAGTGTTATGTTAAAATCCTAATGCCCTATTTTTTCCCAAAATAAACTTTAAATTTTTTTATATGTTTGAGATTACATAACAAGTATATTAATTAACATTATTTTTTAAAATTTAAAAATTTTTAAAATCAGACTTAGTTTTTTAAATTTAAAAAAAATATTTTTTTCACAGACATATCTTTAAAGAAAATGTTTAAAAATTGACTTAATTCTAAGTTATTAAAATAAACTATGGGTCTTTTAGTAATTAGCAAAGTCAAGAGTTCTCCTTTCTCGTCTCGTCGTGAGACAATTGATTTCGTTAAGGGTCAATCGGTTTTTTCCCCCCCGAGATTCTTTCAATTTCTTTAATGTGGCTTGTTTTTTTGTGCCAAATATTTTGACACAGAATAGCAAAAAAATATGTGGTAATGTATAAATTAGTATTTTATATTACAACAAAAAAATTGTAGTAGGGATTAGTGTTTAAAGAGATAGAAAAAAAAAAAAAAGTACATATATACCGATGGGTTTAATATTTCATTCCTTGGAACATCAAAAAAAAATAAAAAATTTCAGAA
>JAHBCN010005164.1:0-57731 GCA_019359885.1 Listronotus oregonensis
ATTATCGATATTTTTTAAAAAATCATTTGTTAAAATCGAAAAATTAAGATTTCTAATCCTTTTTTTAAATTTTCTTTTACGGAGCATTTCTGATAAAAAATAAATTAATTCTGAAAAATCAAAATTTAGATGACTTTCTGGCCATTTTAAAAAATTTTTTTTCGGCACTTTAATGGCTAAAAAGTAATTTTAATGTCTCATAGTTGAGCTATATTTAATCATAAATGCGCCGTGAAAATAAACTGAATGAAAAAAAATCCGATATCTTAATTTTTTGAATTGTTTAGCAGAAAATAACTTGCTTTTGATTCAATGAATTTATTCCAGGTCAGAGACTCGCAGTGTGGAATGTGCTATCTGGAGGTATAACTGTGGAAACTGTTTAAATAATTAAATATAATCATAAATTTAATTATTCTCTGATCAATGCAATTTTAGATACGCCTTTTTAGTTTGAGACGCCAGAACAGTACAACCTGTACAAAACTAATCAACAAATATTGTGCCTAAAAGGCTCCCCAACACCTAATTTTATAGTTTTTACAAAACTGGCTTCATGTTTTCGTTCATAAAAACACCTACCTTAGCTTCCATATACACAGTATATTCAAAAGTATTAACTATGTGATTGTAAGTAAAAAAATCTTATAGAAAACCGTTCCCGTTCTTTCTCGCTATACACGCTTTGACATGGACCTCGTATTCTGTGGTCAGCGGCACGACCTGGTCACACACTTCACACGTGATCCTGGATAATTTTGGGGCGGGAGTCTGCGCAAACATATCTTCTCCACAGGTGGCTGCATGTTCCTTAAATATAAATAAACACCTAGAAAACCCTATATCATGACCATTTTAATTTGAGGATTACGTCTTTAGGACATTTACAATAAAATTTTTTTTTAAAGTTACACATAATTTAAAAAGTCAAAGATTTCAGGACTGATCAAGGCCGTATCTGGACAAAAAATTTTTTTGGGGGGGGTTAGGTCTGTAATTAATAAATAAGGAATTAAAAAAAAAACTTTAAACTATAAATGGGTTTTACTAAAAGAAAATATCAGGTTAAACTAAAAAACACACTTAACTCCGTTAAAATTTTAAAAATAATAATTATAATTAACAACTGAATATTTCTTTGCTTTTCCCTCGCAAAACGATTTAAGACTTCCGCATTATATTATAAAGATTAATAAACAATACATTATAAAGATTTATAATTTATTGTTTATTTAGGTAAGTAAAATCTTAAAATTACATTAAGAAATTAAATATATGCAAAGTTTTAATAAATTTATAACTATTATATATACATAATTAAATTTTTTAAACTAATATCTAAAACTAATTCTGTTTCACTATCAGAGTCTATTGAGATTAATTACAATAGGATTTATGTTGTTTTGGGTAGAAATGTAAAGTCCTCAATTTTTATAATTGCTGTAGTTAATTTTTCCAGCTCTCACTGGTATGTTAATAAATACATTTTTTTTTAAATTTATAACACTGGGACTTAAAGTATGTGAAATTTTCTGCTCTGATCTTTGATTTTACTTGGTTCCCCAAATGCTCTATGGGGTTAAACATACAGTGATACGGAGGAAGCCGTAAGACAGTATGCCCAGCCTGTTCAGCCAAATTATCACATACATATTGTTTTTTAATTGCATATAAATTTAAGACTTCCAAAAGTTGCGTTTTTTTGTAACTGTTATTCAAAATAAATTTCTAACAAATATTACTGGATTTCAGTTTTTGAACTTGATGAAGCTGGTGCTTTGTATAGCAGACGGCTGTGGTAGCTTGCGTTATCCTTGACAATAACACTGTTGTTTGGAATATTTTTTAAAAGATAATTTTAAAACCCAGTTTTAAAAGTTCTGCACTTGATCCTCATGATAATCAAGCTAGAACCCTTTAATATTCTTTGCAGACAACGCAAGAGTTTGGGACAAATCCGTCTTCTGAACCAGCGTGTATTAGGGTTTAATGCGTTTTCCTTTATTTGAAGGTGCTTTCGTCTGACAGTTTTGACTGGAATCAACCCATCCTTTGGAGACTGTGTCGTGTTATCGAACCATTTTTTATCAGGGTAAATTATGGATCTGTTTTCTAACCTATATCTTTTAATTTCTTTAAGGTAATTAAATATCCAAATGCGTAATCTGTGCAATTCCATTACTACTTGTCTTTTGTCTATTTTGCGGTATTTAAATCCCATTTTACAAACAACTCTATGGGGGGTGGAAAAGGCTAATATTTATATTAAATTTTGTCTTCGTCTAGCTTCTTTTTCAGTTTATCCAAGGTAGGGAATAACTCCGCTTTCATAAAGACAATATATTTTCCTTTTTATTAGGTCCTGATCACTATTGTCTATACGGTGAGATTGAAAATCACTACGTTTTTTTCTTTTGTTCAATTCTTCACTAATAATATCCCTTATCGATGATATTGGAGTTTTTGTAAGTAGCCAGGTTTCTTTTAAAGCTTCTTGTTTAATTATTTATTTTATTTTATTTTAAATAATATACGGGATGCCCCATTTATAAATTTACATTCTTAAAATTAGATAACAGCTATAACTATTTAGCAATAATAAATTAACTAAGTATATGTCCCAGCAGAATATTACGGTATCTAACAAATGAGCCTCCGAAGGGATCAATCTTTAGGGGCCTGAGAGGAGAATGACTCCCATAATTAGTTCTATGGACAGGGATAGAGAAAACTTCATTCTTTCTAAGAGTTCGGTGTGGTACCTTAAAGAGATTTGACTAAGAAGTTGGGACAGTCGAATGACTTAATTAATTTATAAATGAACTACAAGTCAGAAAATCTTCTTCTGTCCTCAAGTGATGGAAGATTAAGGTACAGTTGGACATCTTCAATTCTATCTGTCCTATGAAGTTTATAGGCACAGTATTTTATAAACTTCCGTTGAACTCTCTCAAGTTGTAAAATGGTGACCAAACAACCGAAGCATATTCCAAATGGGATCTCACAAAAGAGACATACAGCAAACGAAGTGTGCTCACAGACAGATCACCACCATTCTGAAAATGAAGCCCAACATTCGATAAGCTTTACCTGTTATGTACCTCAAATGTTCCCTAAAAGAATTTCAGAGTCGAAATAAACCCCAAGTCCGAACTAATCACAGCATTAGCTTTGTCCCTAATTTTATAAGCCGTCGCCTCATACTTTTTGTTGTGTTTAAAAAAGGCTTATAGAAGAGCACTTAGCAGCGTTTAGGGATAATCCATTAAGCTCAGACCATCCTGCAAAAGAATTTAAAAACTCTTAAGTATTCTAGAGTCTCGGTAGTATTAACAATTCGAACAGTTTCAAATCGTCAGATAAAGCAAATAATCACAGTCCCCAATGTAATTTTCAATATCACAAAAAAACAAGTTAAACAAGATAGGGGCACAGTGGCCACCCTGAGGCACTCCTGAGGTTACGACAATGCTACCCGATTCAAAATTTCCTATCCTAACATGATGCATTAATTAGAATTAGAACTCTACTGATTAAAGTTTCAAACACATTTTTCACCACCTGTTTTGCATCTAATGACAAATGATTTCGACGGGACATAGTTATATTCTCGTAAAACAACTTTTTCGAAACGCACAGTAAAAACGGTTATTCAACACTGCCACTAAAATATTAGCCAAAATATTTATATGCCTAATGGTCTCTCTCAACAAATACCTGGCCCACCCCTTCCCTTATGAACAAATGGGTTTACCCAATAACAATAGGTAAAAAAAACCCCAAAAGGGGTTAATTTTTAAAAATAAATTAAGCAGTCTATAGTGATAAACTTACCTCGATTTCCTTTTGAGGAAAAGATACCGAACAAAGCGGACAGGGCATCATGTTGACTTCTTTTTTCCCTCGGGCGACACTTGAACTTGAAGGTTCTCCTTTGGATTCTGCATTATTATTTGATGCCCTATAAAAATAGAGCCGACTTACACATACACACTAAACAAAACTATCCATTTTAACTGGTAACTGAGGTTGGAAGTTCAATCAATTAATCAATCAATAATTCTTTTGGTGTTGACGTATATAGTGCTTACATAAGTCAGTTAAAATAAGAATAAAATACATTAATCATTAGGAAAACCATTATTTTTTTCTGAGGTTTTTAATAGATTAACAACATTTAAACAAAAAAAGTGTTTTTATACAAAAAAAAAAAAATTGAAGGGAAAAAAATTTTCAAGTAACCCCAATATCCATTTTAAAAAATTTTTAATTTTTTTAATAAAAACCTTTTCACTGGAAAACCCCCATTTTTTTTTTTAAAATTTCCCCTTTTTGGGAAATTTCTTCCTTTTCTGGGAGCTTTTTAAAAAAAAAAAAAAAAAAGATGACTGATGATTTAAAAAAACTAAAAAAAAAAAAAATAAGGAATTTTAGTAATTTTTGGGTTTTTATTCAATTTTTAAATTTTTTTTTTTTTTGTTTGAAACCCATAAAAAACCCCTGGCCAAAACACATAGTATGAAAAAGGGCAAACGGCCCAGTTTTAAAAAAAAAATTTCTTCAATATCGAAAAAAACCCTTAAAAGTTGTAGGGTTTTTTTGGGTTGCAAATTCGGGGGAACTTAGGGGGGAAAACCCTTGATTAGGAAATCAACCCCAGGTCAATTCAAATATCCCTTTTACAGGACCATAAACGAATTTTTGAATTGGGGCTTCAAAAATCTTGACCATTTTAACCTTCAAAACACAATCATGTTCGGTGTCGCGAAAAAAGTTTTTAATCATTTTGGCGTTACTTTTGAAAACAACCTTAACTGACACAAACACAACCCCTCCATAGCCTCAGCTGCTTTAAAAAAGCTTGGATTCCCCTTTTTTGGGGCCCCCAAGTATTTCTATCTGTCTAATGTGTATACTCTGTATGTATCCTAATCAGACCATCTTTAAAATATTGTTCTCATGTCTGGGCAATGGTATTTCCTACAACCCTTATCATTTTTGATTCCATTCAAAAAAGATCTGTTTGTCTTATTAATTATCGCACGCTTACAGAAAAGCTTTCTTCTCTTTCCCACCGACGGGCTGGAGGGAATATGTTGCATTTTTATAGGTATTTTTACGGCTTCTGCTCCGAGGAGTTGGCAAGTATATTTTCTCTGACAGCTTCCAACAGAGCAACACATAGTGCCACTTTCATGCATCCTTTTACAGTCCAACTTAAGAGGCTCCGAACTTCCCACTTTCGTTGTTCCATCATCCCCAGATTGTATGGACTGCAATCTGCTACCCGCAGAAGTTTTCCCTTCTCCAAATATTTAGATCTGGTGTAGATAAACTCGCCTTTACCACACTTAACAGTATGTTAGTATTGAAGCCTCAGCCTCGGTGGACTCTCTAACCATAAAAAAATCTTATGTACAGAATTCTATACTTCTTATTAAATTTGTTTATGTTATCTGCATGAGGTAACATTATATTATTGTATTTTTATACAAATTATAAATTTATAAAATATGGTATTACCCTAAAGCACAAACTACCAGTTCAAATTATGGTAAGTTTTTCCTTTTCTTGACCCTTACCGATCTCGATGATTTTTTGCATACAGAGGCGCTGATTACGAATCTAAAGTAAGTGCTTTTCGTTAACGTTTTATTTTTCAGATATCGATCCTTAAATATGATAATTAGATTAAACTCATTTACACTATCTTGCCCTTCTTTTATCACAAAATTCGTGATAAGTACATAAAACTATCATATAATGTATGAAATTTATTTTAAAAAATCGTGTTGTCAATTATTTTATTAAGATTTTGGGTAAAAATACAAAATTCCCAAAAATATCGACCATTTAAATAGAAGGCTGTGAAGTGGCGCCATCAGTTCTTTCCATGTTACATCAGATGATATAAAATCCAATATTACACAATAATTTATTGGTATATAATAATTTCGTTTATTAACCAACAATGTTGTGAAAAAAAAAACAGTGAAAGTATTATGCAAACTCCGCGGGGCCGATTCCCCTATTCCCGCTGCCCTGCACGCCCAGACAAATTTGATCTTGTTCTACAGCAATGGCCTTTCATTTACCTTTAAACTTCCTTGATATATATATATATATATATATATATATATAATATATATATATATATATATATATATATATATAATATAATATATAATACATATAAAAAAAAAAATATAAACAAAAACATACATACATACATACATACATACATACATACAATTTGTCACAATGGAAATCTCCTAACTAGTTTTTGTACTAATTTTAGAATACCCTGTACATAAAATTACCTTTTTGGAAGAGCAGTTCTTCTATTAACGCCATTCACTATTGGACTACTTCTTGCCTCATCGACGCTTGTGTTCAAGTTAGGTTTTTTGGTCGTTATATTCAGTGGCTCAGGACCTAAAAGAGTTGCATAACTCTTACTTGTATTTTTAGATTTATTTTCGGCTTTTGAAGCAGCTTTTTATAAAATTACGATACAAAACCTAACGATTCACATACCTGCTCCGCCACCTCTTTTCTTTCCATGTATCGGCCTTCGTGAAATCGGTACAGGAGGAACAACTCTTCTTTTCTCAAAAACGTTATCTACATCAATTATTTTTTCTGAATCATCTTCGAAATCTTGAGAATCCGCATCCACCGAATTCACGAATTTTTCTATTTTCTCTTCCTCCTTTTTGTTTTCCTCCGCTTTTTCTATACCTAAAGTAATGTGTTATTAATAATAAACTAGAAAAATTATCTATTTATACAAATAAAATTGTTTTCTTCAATAAAAACATGTATGGAATGATATATTGCCTTTGATTTTCTTAAGGTAGTTCACTGGTAAAACTGCTTTTCTTAAGAATTAAATAAAATTAAAATATAGGGTTAATAATAGTGTCTTTTATCTAAATTAAAATATATATATATATATATATATATATATATATATATATATATATATATATATATATATATATATATATATATATATATATATATATATATATATATATATATATATATATATATATAGTTTATGGTTTTCCAAAATTTTCTGGATTTTCTTGGGGATAAGGTCAGGCAATATATAAAAACAGTTGCTTACTGAGCAATTTTCATATAATTTTTGTCAATTACGACGTTTCGGCCTGGAAGGGCCTTCATCAGGTATATATGACTCTACCTTTCTTTTTTCGTTACGTGGACGATTGCATAACAGCTGTACCTCAAGATAAAATAGATTATGTTTTAAACTGTTTTAACGGCTATCACAAAAAATTACAATTTACAAGTGAAATCGAAAACCATAAAAAAATAATTTTTAGACCTAACACTACATAACAAGAACACCTCAATTGAAACGGAATGGTACACAAAAGACACCTGGTCTTCGAGGTATCTAAACTTTAATTCTCAACACCCATTCTCTCAAAAAAAGTCAGTTGTAATTGGCCTTGCAGATAGAGCGATATATTTAAGTGACCCACCATATCGAAAAAAAGCAATAACTAAAGCAAAAAAAGCCCTTAAACTTAATAACTACCCTAATAATTTAATTAACTCAATTTTTAAAAAAAGAATTCACAAATTTTATAATTCAAACAAATTCCAGAAACGGCAGGAAAAAGACAATAATAAAAAAAAAATATCTATCCTTACCATACATTCCTAAACTCTCTGAAAATATTCAAAATATTTTTAAAAAGAAAATATTACAGTTTGCCATAAGGGCCATAATTTACTTAAAAAATTATCTTCAAATCTCAAGAGCAAAATTGAAAAAAACAAAAAAAGCCATATTATATATGAAATTCCTTGCAAGGACTGTGATAACGTTTACATAGGACAAACAAGCCAATATTTAAAAAACAGACTAAATAGTCATAAATACGACAAACGCAACAAAACTGCTCTAACAAACCACTCCACCGAAAAAAAAACACACTTTTGATTTTGAAAATACAAAAATTTTGAAAACAGAAACAAATACACAGAAAAGAGAATTCTTAGAAATGGTTTTTATTCAAAAAAACAAAAAAGCAATAAACACAAAGGCAGACACAAAGAATTTAAGTATGCATTATTGCAATCTCATTAATAATTTAAAAAAAATTACACAACAACATAACCAGTATATAATAATTTTTAGATATAAAATTTATAAAAAAAAAACACGGTTATTAAATTAAATTAAAAAAAATATATATATTTTACTACTACCCCAAGATGACCACACATAAAAATAAAACAAATTTCTATATTATTATCTATATGCAAAGAACTCTACCTCACTGCTATTTTAAAATATATTTTACAGTTTTTTACATTTCTTGATATTAAACACATATTTATTCTTTTTGGTAAAATGGTAAGATGGTGCTAGTAGTTCTATTAACTATCAAAAAATAAATGATAATTAAAAAAAAATAAATAGTTAGTTGAAACGTAGACCGTTTTTGTATTTATTTGTGTTAAATGTGTTTTTTCACTTTAAGTGCTAAATGTTATTTACCACAATTTTCAAAAAATAGTGTTTTTTGTGAAAACCCCTTAGTTTTAAGGTAAGATTTAAATTTTAATATATTATATAGGTAAATTTAATCAAAAATTTTTGTATTAGATTGATTTGTTGTTATTATATATAAAAAAATATACTGATGAGCCCTTCAGGCCGAAACGTCGTAATTGACAAAAATTTTTAAAAAATTGCTCAGTAAGCAACTGTTTTTATATATTGCCTGACCTTATCCCCAAGAAAATCAGAAAATTTTGGAAAACCATAAACAATATATCAAGGCAAAGGTCAAAGAAAATAAATAAATAAATGTATATATATATATATATATATATATATATATATATATATATATATATATATATATATATATATATATATAGATATATAATAATATATATATATATATATATATTTTTATATATATATATACATATATATATAATATATTATATAATTAACATTGTAATATCTGTATGTATAAAGCATATTTATATAAAATTTAAATATATTAAATATATAATATCTTAAAGCGATATATTAACAATCAAATTGTGCATAATTAACATTGTCAATATCTGTCATGTATGAAAGCCATGTATTTATTTCGGAATATCTCGAAAACGGTTTCTACAATATTTAAAAAAAAACTAATGCAATATAAATCGAAGTATTAAAAAACTAACAAAAAAACCCTGAATTTTTTGACTGTTTTGTTAAAAATATATTGATTTTTGAAAGTTAATTGGGTCTGTTTATTAAGAAATAGTGTTCACTGTTTTATTCTTTTTTTTTACGTAATCGCCCTTATGCAAGGTGTATTTTGAAACTAGGTGGGTCCAAAAAGTGTAAAATAATGTAAAATATTACTGAATAACGAACAGACCTCATGTGTTGTGTGTACAGTCTCCTACAAAGTAATATTTTCAAGCATTGAGAACTTCTAACTTTTGGTAAGGCATATTCGATCTTATTTGGAACAACGCTAAAATTGGGGTCCATTCAAAATACTGCATCACGAATTAAACAAAAATAGAAAAAATATAATGATCCATCCTAGTACTAATCCTGGCCCGTTCAACAATCAATTTTTGTTAGAGAGAGATGAGCAAGTTCGGCGCGAATGGCATGAAAGAAACGAAGATAAAAGATGTTCATCTGAGATTGGGGCTTGAAAAATTGTAGACGGGCCGAGGTTTACTTACAATAAGGCGATAATTTTGTGTATAGTTTGTCTCAAAGTATACCGTGTAAGCTGTTGCCTTCATTTGTAGATTATACCTGCAGACAACAATAAAACTGCGGATCAGTAGGTATTAAAGGACAGAACATTAGGACGGACTCTAATAATATAAAGATTTATAATTTATCGTTTATTTAGGTAGGTATAATCTAAAAATTACATTAAGAAATTAAATATATGCAAAGTTTTAATAAATTTATAACTATATTATCTATACATAATTACATTTTTAATCTTAATAATTAAATCTAATTCTGTTTCACTAGCCGAGTCATCATTGACATTAATTACAGTAGGATTTATGTTGTTTTGTATAGAAATGTAAGAGTCCTCAATTTTTATAATGTGCTGTACTGAATTTTTCAAGCTCTCAACTGGTATGTTAGTAATTTTTTATCAAATTTATAACACTGGGACCTAAAGTAGGTGTAACATTTTTTGCTCTGATCTTTGATTTTACTTGGTTCCACAAATGCTCTATAGGGTTAAACATACAGTGATATGGAGGAAGACAGTATGCCCAGCCTGTTCAGCCAAATTATCACATACATATTTGTTTTTTAATTTCATATGAATTTAGGACTTCCAAAAGTTGCGCTTTTTTGTAATTCAAAATAAAGATAATTTTCTAACAAATATTCCTGGATTTCAGTTTTTGAACTTGATGATGCTGGTACTTTGTGTAGCAGACGGCTGTGGTAGTTTGCATTATCCGTGACAATAAAACTGTTGTTTGAAATATTTTTTAAAAGATAGTTTTAAAACCAGTTTTCAAAAAGTTTTGCACTTGTTTCCTCATGATAATCCAAGCTAGAATCCTTAATATTCTTTGCAGACAACAGCAAGCAGTTTAGGACAAATCCGTATCCTGAACGAGTGTGTATTATGGTAATGCGTTTTCCTTTATTTCAAGGTGCTTTCGTCTGACAGTCTTGACTGAAATAAACCCATCATTTGGATACTGTGTCGTGTGTATCAACCATGTTTCATCAAGGAAATTATGGATCTGTTCTAACCTATATTTTTAATTCTTAAGGTAATTAAATCTCCAAGTGCGTAATCTGTGTGATTCCATTACTACTTGTCTTTTGTCTATTTTCGGTATTTAAATCCATTTTACAAACAACTCTATGGAGGGTGGTGGGCTAATATTTATATTGGTTTTGTCTTCGTCTAGCTTCTTTTTAAGTTTATCCAAGGTAGGAACAACTCCGCTTTCATAAAGACAATATATTTTCCTTCTTATTAGGTCCTGATCACTATTGTCTATATGGTGAGATTGAAAATCACTAGTTTTTTTCTTTTGTTCAATTCTTTACTAATAATAATATCCCTTATCGATGATATGGGAGTTTTTGTAAGTAGACAGGTTTCTTTTAAAGCTACTTGTTTAATTAGTCCTCTACAGATTAAAGTTTCATACACATTTTTCACAACCTGTTTTGCATCTAATGACAAATGATTTCGACGCGACATAGTTATATTCTCGTAAAACAACTTTTTCTAAACGCACAGTAAAAACTGTTATTCAACACTGCCACTAAAATACTAGCCGAAATATTTATATACCTAATGGTCAATACTCAAGAAATACCTGGCCCACCACTGCCATTATGAAATAATGGGTTTACCCAATAACAATAGGTAATAAAATCGTTAAAGGTTTATTGGGGTATTGTCCGTCAAAAGCCAGAGCGATATACTTTGAGACAGACTATACAACTGTGGCGAGGACCTACCTTAAAAAAATTGAAAAATTCAAAAATGAGATATTTTGATTTAAAAATAATTCTACTTTTAATACACAACAAAAAAAATATCATGAAAAATTAATGCATGACCTTCAAATCTTTATCAAAAGTCAAAAAATTGATTTTTCGACTTTTTGAATGAAAAAATCTTTATGAAATCATTGTTTTTAAGTTTCAAAAATTTTTTGCATAAATGCGATGACCAGTAGAACATTAAAAAAATTGTAAATATCTTCATTTTCGATTTTTTATGGCCAAAAAACAGTGGTACCCCACTTCTATTTAAATATCCCTTTTTTGGATTTATCACACTAACCTGCATTTACCAAAGCCTCGGTACGCGATTTTTTCACGACATTCGTATCCTTAAACAAACTACTTCTGGACATAATCTCATCATTTGACAGTTGTTTTCTCTGATACGTGCGTGGTTTTGGTACAGCGACTGACGTATTCGGCGTATTCTCCTTCAATACATCAAATTTATCGACTCTCGATGATTCGTTTAAACCTAAACCACTTTGACTGCTGTCGGGGGATTCGCTTCTTGATTCTACAATAGATTTGTTATACGTCTTCTCCGTTAAACTGTAATCGTTCAGGTTTTTATCAGTCGTTTCTTTTGATTTTAAGGCAATTTTTGACGTTTTATCTTTGAGTGAACTTTTCGAAAGCCATTCATCATCGTTTTTGGATTTTTTTGTGTTTGAAAAGGAGTCATCGTTCGAATCATCATATTCGTTATAAACCTAAAAATTGATTAGATACAAAATTACATAAGAGGATTCGATGAAAAGTTTCCAGCCTAAGTAAGCGACAAAGTGAAACTTGATTATGGCTGGGTGCACGTAAGAATATAGAAATTGAAGAAACTTTGTATTTCATGCAAATTTTTTTTAAACAAATATCCTAGTAGAGCGTTTTCGGTAAAACCATCATCAGTGCTATCTACCGGGTGACCATTCGAAAACTATCACCCCCTTGACTTTTTTATTTGAAGTTTCTCAAAAAAATGTTTAATATGAAAGTTGTCGGGGTAAATTTGGAAAGTTCAAACATAATTTTGGGAATTATACATCATAAAGACGTGGCAAACCATAGTTATGATTTTTTAAACAGGACACCCTGTATTTTACTTGGTATTTTAAGTCTGCTTAAAATTCTAAGCATTTTTTATATAAAACACTATGGGCCTAAATTTACTGGATTTTTGAACTTAAGATGTTTAAAAATTGGTAACAAACTCAATTTTTATTTCAACAATAAAATGGTAATAATTTAAGATAACATATTAATTGTCACACTTTACGTTATACCCCTGGTTCTGCACGCATTCTTGGTAACAAGTTTCCAAATGTACTATTGAATTTTTTATGAAGCGAGAATTTGTTTGATTCAATACGTTAATTTCATGCCTTATAATATTTTTTATGACATCAGCATTACCTAGGTTCTGTTGGCAAATTAAATTTTTTATATATCCCCATAAAAAGTTGTCCACTGGCGTCAGATCCGGACTATTAGCTGGCCAATGAATTGTCCCGTTCCGTCCAATCCATTCATCATAATTTTCATCTAATAAGTTTTTTACTTGTCGAATAACATGTGGTGGAGCTCCATCATGTTGGAAAACTAAACTGCGATAATGCCTTAGCGGCAAATTTTCCAGCACGTCTGAAAGATCGTTCCTTAAAAATTCGTAATATACTTCACCGGTCAAGTTATCTTTAAAAAAATATGGTCCTATTATTCAGTTTCCCAATATGCCACACCACACATTGACAATCTGTCGACCTTGAAATTGCACCTTTCGCACAAAGTTTGGATTATCCACCGCCCAATGCCGAACGTTTTGTTTGTTAGGTTGTTGCTATGGTTGTCGAGAAACTGGATTTATCGGTCCATAATATATTTTAAAAAAAGTCTCTATTATTATTTAGCCTGTTCAACATCAAACTGCAAAAATTTAGTTTTTGATCCTTTTGAGCTTGTGTGAGTTTTTGAACTTTATGGTATTTAAAAGATTAAAACTTACTTTGTTTTAAAACCTTACGTATTGACTCGCGCCAAGGAAGTTTAAAGGTGTATGGAAGCCCAATGCTATGGCCCATTCGATCAAAAAATGTCCAGCCCAGTATGAAAATAACTGTCAGAGTTGGCCCCGCCGATTTTGCGCAATAAAAAAATTCCTCGAAATAATTTAATGTGTTCCCTACTTACACACTGATAAATCAGTGTGTAGTTAGGCAACACATTATACTTTTATGAGAGCCGTAATGGTCTTATGTTGTCTAAGGTTTTTGGTGCAAGGGTGCGTGCGGCGCGTATGAAACTTTTCTTTCTTATTTTGTGATGAAACTATATCCGCGCTGTCCGTCAACCGTCGTCTCATCATTCGTCATTTTCGTTGTGTTTCGTGCCCTTTGCGCCGATTGTTTTGCTTTGTGTGAGTTTGCAGAAGTTTTTTGGATTGATAAAAACCTTCTTATTTTAGTGATAAGTGTTTATTAAATTGTGACTATAATTTTGTGTTTATTGTTTGTTACCTATAATATCGTAACAAAATGATTAGAGGTTGTATGGTTTTGTCTTGCAAATCCAAGGGTAACATACCCGGCATTTTTTACTTTAGGTAAGTATTTCTTATATTTAAATTAGGTGCTTCTTATGAGACGTAACGTTAGGTAACCGAAAAAATAATAATATATCAATTATGAATAATAAAATAATGAAAAATAAAGGATCAAAATTATTAATTACTGGGCAGACCAGGCAAATTTTAATATATACAAGTCCCTCTAATTGAATGAAAGAAAGTACAATTTTATGCTAAAGTTTCTATTTGCTTTTTCTGTATTTGTTTAAGAAGAAATTAGATTTTTGGTTTCTTAAACTTACATTATCAACTTTTTAAGCTCGACATACTGTAGACACATAATATTTAACGGATACTGTTACAATGGATACCTAGGTACCAAAGGTTACTAAACATTTTTAACCACTGTTATTCTGTCTCATGAATGTTTGTTATTAGTGAAAAGTATATGCCTAAAAAGCAGTTATAAAAATTTTCACTTTTTAAGGAACAACCAGAATCTTAGGATTAGATTAAACTCATTTACACTATCTTGCCCTTCTTTTATCACAAAATTGGTGATAAGTACATGAAACTATCATACAATGTTTGAAATTTATTTTAAAAAATCTTGTTTTTATTTATTTACAAAGATTTTTGGTAAAAATACAAAACTCACAAAAATATCGACCATTTAAATAAAAGGCTTCTTTCCATATTATATCAGATGATATAAGATCCAATATTACACATTAATTTTAAATATTCTATGGTAGTATCGTTTAATAACAAACAATTTTGTGCAAAAAAACAGTGAATGCTTGAATTTGACATTTGATGATGTCAACTTTATAGATAGTAACAAAGAATTATGGAAGTCCGGCTCTGACCTACTATTCATTGCGCAAACTCCGCGGGCCAACCCCCCTATTCCCGCTGCCCTGCACGCCTGGACAATTTTGTTCTACAGTATTGGGCTTCCATACACCTTTAAACTTCCTTGACTCGCGCCCGTATGTTTGTGGTCCATGCATAGCTTGCAAGTCTTTTGAAGCAGTTCTAACTGACTTGTTGCGGTTTTCCACGAAATGTAGGATAACATTTAAATCACTATTTGCATCATTTGGATACACCGATTTCTTTCTGTCGAGATTTGAAGTTGTTCTAAATTTTATTAAAATGCTTTTAACGGTGTGTCTTGTAGGAAAGGATGTCAAGCTACAAACGCACGAATAGTACCAGTAGCGTTATAATTATTTTCAATGAATAAGAAAAGAATTTCTTGTTTTTCTTCTGTTAAATAAACCATCTGTTCATACAAATTATTCAGATTTTTTAAGAAAAAACATGTCACCTTAAACGGTCATGACGACAGATATGGCCTACTGCAAACTTTTTACTGCATTTCAATGCAAGTAATACAACTTTTAAACTTCCCTAGTTCAAAAACCAGTAAATTTAGGCCTATAGTTTTTTACATAAAAAATGCTTAGAATTTTAAGCAGAATTAAAATATCAAGTCAAATACAGGGTATCCTATACAAAAAATCATAACTATGGTTTGCTACGTTTAAGGTAGTTGGGTCATGCAAGCAACATCTTAAGAAATCCTTCAAATTTTGAATATAAGTTATTAAATGTACAACACATGTGCTGGTAAAATTTAAAGAAGAATGACCACGTCTAATACGAGATAATCGCGATTAAAAATTGCAATTTTTGTACATGTAGCATGGAAGAAGCGTGGGAAAATGACAGGTTTATTAATTTTTGCCTTTGAAGGAGACTTACCATCCGAAAAACTAGTATAATGAAGAAAAATATATTTTGAATATTTAAAAAAAAATGAAAATTATTTACCACGTAGTTTGAACAAAAAACTAATATTAATTACATCTTTGGAGAAATAATTTTACGGGTAGGGATATGAGAAAGAGCTGCAAGTAGATGAATTGGCAACGTTGAAACGAGTCCAAAGGCGGAGTAGAAGAAAAAAGCACGAATTACCAAACGACTAAAAATAAATTTAAATTTATTTTTTTTTTTGAAATAATAATAATAATAATAATAATAATAAAAGTATATATAATCATAAAAAAGGGTTTATTACATTGTAATATGGGTTTATTAAAAATTTTAATATCAAATACAGAATATACTAGACAATATATATATATATATATATATATATATATATATATATATATATATATATATATATATATATATATATATATATATATATATATATATATATATATATATATATATATATATAAATTTTTTTTTTTTTTGCTAATATTTTATAAACATGTAATGTTTGTCAAGCCATTTCATTCTCCCATAGACGAGTGGTATCACTTGGTCCTGATAGCTTTTAAAAACTTAGAATAGGAAAGCAAAAATCTGTTTTTTCTATTTTAGGCAGTTTTTGCTCAGTAAGCAGTCACAGTGACTAAATTGTTAATTTTTAACTAACATTATTTTGAAAACTGGTAAATATTGATGAGGTATTTACACAAAAATGTTTAGAATTGGCCATATAATTCTAAAGTCGAAAAATATATGTCGCATCCTTGATCCACATGTATACACAATGGAAACACCGTGGGCTAACACACGTAAATATGTTCCACTGTTCCCAGGATTTCCATATTGTATACATAGTGTATAACTGTAAATTAAAATTCTAATGTATTGTTTTTTTTTGTATCCATCTTGATTTAAAATGTAAAATCCATGATTCATTGTGTAATCGCGGTGAATACTTACTACGTATTTATCATGGATTTGCTGTGTAAGCGCCGGGTTTAGGTAAGAAACCACTGTGGAAACACGGTGTGCTTATGGAACAACTTCACTGTGAAAACATCGGGAAACCAGTGGGTTTTCACAGTTTTTCCAGAAACACAGCGCTTTCACAGTGACTTCATCGTGGGTTCAAGGATACAAGGGTAATTTATTAATTTTGTAGGTATTATTACATGTATTATCAGTAAGTAACAATAAAACCCTAAAAATACTCCTAACGCCGTTAATGACTGGCCCATAAAAATAAACATCAGCCTAGCAAGTGTAACAAAAAATTTATAGACGACCAAATAAAATTACATATTTGCGCAAGCTATCTTCATAAATGAAAACTAAGCTGTCGTCGCCCGCCTGACGTATCCGACCCCGCCGTGCTCCGTCGGTTTGCCGCATTGCCAAATTCAAACAGCATTCCTCAATGAATTTAATTAACTTAAACGAAAAAAAGATTGAAGGCACTATAATATATTATTTTTAAAAATAAAGACATATTAAACCTAAAGATTAGACCTGTATTTAAAAAATATAGGTGTAATATTTATTGAAAGAAAGCATTAAGTGCTTAAAACTTAAATGATAAATTAAAAGTGTTAAAAATTTGGCAACAACCTTTTGGTTGTTTAAACAAATTCGGTATAAGTGAAGCTGGACTGTACAAGCCGAGTAGGAAAATAAATATCCGACGTTGCCAGATTTTTATATACGCTAATTTATCGTAGTGCGATAGTGTAAGGGGTACAGTCATGTTAAAAAATATTGACCTGCAACCATGATGCGTATGATATGGGTAGTAAGCCAAAACTTTGTGACTGGACTGTAGGGAAAGAACTACCTTAAGATGCATCCTGTATAATATCCACAATTATGTTTGGAGTAAGCAATCGCGGCACCCATCAAGCAGATAGTTTTATCTATCGGCTCTAAAACTTTGGTTTAAATATGGAGAGTTCACTCTTTCAGTATGCCCACATCCTCAGCTATCTCATCCGGCGATCATTCAAAACGAGTTTATGAGATTTTTGTTCAGAAGTTGTCAGTTTTGGCCTGCAGAAACGCGGGGAATCTCCAGTGCTCGTGCGATCACGTTTAAAGTCTGCAACCCAAGTTTTAATGGTGAAAAATAAAGGCGCTGACTTACCTAAAGTAGGATCTAACTCTGCTTTAATTTCTGAAGGAGGTAAACCTTCAATATGAAAATATTTTATAACTGCATGTACCTCTATTTTTTTCATGCTTGACAAAACTTAAAACTTAACTTTAAATATAAATCATTTGACGCGCTCTCTCCAATCACGAGAGCGGCAACTCGCGCTCTCTATGGGTCAAGCCGGAAACTTTTCATTCCAACCTCGTATGCTGATGAGATTACTCAAAATTTTTATATTTTTAAAAATAGAAAAAATTGAATTTAAAGCTTTAATATTTTTTTTTTGTAAAATATGGATTAAGACCAACAGAACTTCATGGGAGGTTTCTAAAAAAGTACTTTTCTTCTCCTTTATTCTACACATTTTTAAACTTTTCATACTATCCTCATATAACAATTTAAAAATACCTTTCTTTTTGTTAACCTTCCAGACCTACTAATATAAGTGGAATCTTTACTAAGCAGTTCATCCTCTCTTAAAGAAGATATTACAGGATTCACATAGAGATCATGGTCTATTGCTGTTATTGCTTTACCCATGGGTACCATATTGGTAGATAAACTAAAAATGAAAAAATATTAAGCAACTATGTTTTATTATTACAATAGCGATAAGTTTTTTTGTACAACAATACTTTTTTTATACAAAAAACAGAAATATTCTGATAACAGAAAATATCGGCAAAAACTGATACATTTTTAAAATTCAAAAAATCATATTTCTGTCAAATTTTTATGAAAATACTTATTGCAACGCTTATTTAAAAGCTTTTGACGTCAGCATTCTTTTTTTAAGCAATGCCATTACCTATAAAAAATAAAAATTGCGATTTTTTATATATTATGTTTGCATTTTTTTTGTCTACTTTAGAAGGCGCAATTTCAATTGAAATGATTCTTTACAAAAAAGCTCTTTATACAAGGTGGAAAAAGTATGATACTTACGATTTCAATGGGCGATAGTCAAGCTTAAAACAAGTCAAACAGTTTATAGAACATACGTGTCTATGCTTGACAGATTTTTGTCTAAACAATATCAAAGTTACAAACTTTTGAAGCAATTATTTCTGAAAACCTTAAGAATTTGAAACTTTTGTCTTAATCGCTCATCAGTTGATTCATTTGCTAATAAAATAAACTGAGTTTTAAATGTTTTAATCTACAAAAAAAAAAAAAATCCCCCAGTGAAAAACTTCAAAAACAATTGGCAACAGCGCTAACCAGATATTTTTGTCCAATTATAAATCGGAAATATATGCCGATATGTTATAAACGTGGGGGTTGTCCAAAAATTTTTTTGAAAACGGGATTTTTTGGCCCGGAAATCTAAATAAAAAGTGCTTTTAAAAAACATAATAATTTGTGTTCTTTAAATGGATATTCAGCCTAATTTTGTAGTAAGTAAAATTTTTTTTTTTAGTAAAAAAAAAAAACCAAACAATAATTTTTGTTTTTTACTTAAATTTAATTCCAAATTAAATATTAAAACAATTTGAAAGCAGTAATTTTTAAACTTTGTATGTAAATAAACATCTCTTTATAAAAATTGTAAATATGTAAAACCTCGCAAAAAACTTTCGACGTTCGACTCAACCGATAAAGCCGGGCGCGGTGTTCCAAATTTTTTAAACTTTAAAAACCATATTTCGAAAAACAATTAACTTTTGCCCCCATGGGTTTTTTGGCTTGTTTTGAGCTTCACTATCGCCCATTAAAATCGTGAGCATCATATTTTTAAAATTTATATATGTTTGCTAAAAATGCACAGATTTTGAGATAATTTAGAAAAATAAAAACGCAAGCCTCAATTTAATAGTACCTTGTAATTTTTTTATACCACTCAAAAACCAAAATCAATAATTTTTCCTTAGAGTCAATAACCTATTATATATTAGTAGCCCAATCATACAGTACATTGTAGCAAGCATGAAATAGGCTATTTGTTTTATTATTTTAATTGGTTCATTAGGGTGGTAATAACAGTAATCTGTGGTTTCCCACCAAAATTTTTGATGGGAGAATTTTTACAGCCCAAAAACCACGAATTTTTTGGCCTTTTTTTCAGTTTTTTCAATATAGGTATCTCGGAAACTAATAGTCCTATTGATTTTTTTATTTTGTACTTTTTTAAATAACATTAAATTTCCTACAATTTTTATTAACTAAAGTCCCGTCTAACTCTTACAGCAAGCGAGCTCAGCCCCCAAAATTGTCTATTTTTGCCAATATTGGAAAATAAATCCCCATTAACTCTTATTATAAGAATCATAAAATTGGTTAGGGTTGAAAATGATTGACTTAAAAAAGCCAATAAAGTTTGTATTTCATATCAATAAACATATTAAAATTTATGGCAGTCAAAGGCGAAAAAATAAAAAATATTTGAAAACAACAAAAAAGAATTCAAAGTAAACTTTAATCTAGAATGGGTCTAATAATTGATAAACGCAAGCCTGGGTATGGGCCCACAAATGATGGAAATAATGCCAGACGTTTTTTCCATAACCCACAAATAAGTGCAGAAATCACAGGTGTAAATTTAATTGATTGAAAATGTTTGTTTAATTTTAAAAATCAAAGCATCTCACTATAAAATTAATACAAATGAATTTAAATTTTTATTAGGTCAGACAAGAACATTATATTTATCATTGTATAATTGGTACTATATGCCCAGTACAGTTCATAAGTTATTAGTTCACGGGGGTGATATAAGCAAGACATAAAAAATGTCGCCAAAAATTCTGATTAAATAATGGCCCTAAGTGCTCTAGAATATTTACTTAAACTGATATAATTAGAACACTTTTGTTAACATCCCATCCCCATTTAGCTAGCCTCAGAAAATTTAAATCTAAGGAAAACTCTTTCCAATTTGATTTTCAGTTAAAAAAGTTTTGTGTTTATTAAAAATCCAGTGGATTCTCCTATTTCTTTAGATTTTTAATTGAAGAATCAAGTAGTTCTGTTTCTGAATAATATTTTATTCATGATTAATTTTTGATTATTTATTTTGTTTTGCAAGCTATTGCATATTTTAAGAATTGGTTTTTATATTAAGTAGTTTTAAATTAAAGTTTATTTACTTATATTAATATGTTTTATTTTTTAAGTTTAAAAAATTAAGTAACCTCTGTTGTATTTCGACCACAGTGTATACATGAAATTATAATGCCAAAAACCCCAACCAAAATAAAAAGTCGACAGATCCAAGCGTTTTTTCAAGAAAAACACCCGAATTTTGAATACATTTATAGGTTATTTTAGGGACACACTGTATACCCCAGTCGTGGCACCAAAGCTTTAAAAACCCCTTGGAAAGTATAAGCGACGGGCTGTAGATAACAATTTATTTTTGTTTTTGAATTGCATTTGGTGTAATCAGAGTTATGATTTTTGTCATGGAATACCATAAGATTGTTGCACTGTGCATCACCCCTCCCTCCTTCACTTCTCCGCTCTAAAAACCAAAGCTAGGGATTTTTAAGTCAACCATTTTTAACCATACTCAATTTTATGATTCTAATAATATTTTGGATGAGTTATAAAAAAATATGAAGAGTTAATAGGAGGATTGGCGATTTTTTAATAGGCAAAAAAGCAAACTTTTGACGGGTAGCTCGCTTGCCGTTAGAGTCAGACGGGACTTAGTGAAAATAATAGGAAATGTATTGCTCTTTAAAAAAATACAAAATAAAAAAATCGATGGGACTATTAGTTTCCGAAATATATCGAAAAAACTGAAAAGTGCAAAAAATTAGTGGTTATTGGGCTGTCAAAAGTTCTCCCATCAAAAATTTTGGTGGGAAACCACAGATTACTGTTATTAGCACCTTAATAGACCAATTAAAACGATAAAACTAAATAGCCTATTTTATGCTTACTTCTATTTTAAATGACAATTTGATTGGGCTATAGGTATTATGTATTTAAGTCCAGCTTTTGCGACTTTTTAATATTTTTTAATTAAGATCTTTTTTCCAGTTTCCTACCTTGCAAAATGTGCTTGAAGTTTGGCGCGGCAATGTGATAGTTACATAACATTTTTATCCGTGTTTCACTGTTGGAACTCAGAAATTTCTTGCTGTTCTGAATGTTTATGAATTTCAACTCGTGACTAATTATTTTGAGCATGTTTTTTTCAATGTTTTCACTTTTTGGCATGTCGTTGAAGCCTATGGGGGTCTTTTTTATATCAAGAATAATTTCAGCTTCATTGTTTTTTTCTGATTTATCATCTTCTGCAAAAAAATTAAAAATTATTTGGTATTAGGTAATTGTTAAGAATCCTTACTTTATCTATTTTTGGCCATAAAAAATCGAAAAATTGAGATATTGACAATTTTTTTTTTCAAAATATTCTACCTTTCGGCGCATTGAAGAATATCACTGAATAAATATCTATTAATTTGATTTTCTCAGATTAAATTTAATTTAAAAGGCTTAAACTTTTATTTTTTTTGTTTTAGCTTAAAATTTTTATAAAATATTTTTTTTTATTCATTTTTTTCTTAATGTTTATTAATAATTAAGCACAATAAAAAATTAAAAATATTCATTTTTTGATTTTTTATGATTTTTTCAAAAATTTGCAAAATTTACAAATTAATTTTTTTGAGTTGCCAAAAATTTTATTCTTAAAGGTTATCAAAAATAGAATAAATAAAAAAACAAAAATGGCAATTTTTCGATAAAAAAAAAATAAAATGTTAAAAATCCAAAAATTGATGTTTGATTTTTTTTTAATAATTTGTCTTTTCACCTGGAATATAAAACAAATCATTAGAAATTGCTAAACTTAAATGAATGCATTTTATTGACGAAAAACTTGAAAAATACCCATTTTTTAATTTTTAAAATAAAAATTAACACCAAAAAATTGGGTATTATCCATATACTTTAAACAAAGCAAAATACACATAAATTCCTAGGGACGAGTCCGCAGGTCAATTTTATAATCTCACAAGTCCGTGTAAAAGAGCCGGTACCGAATATTTCAGGTATAAAAACATGGGTAAAATGAAAAAGTTTAAAGGGACTGCAAAACGACTCGTGACGTCACATCGCATATAAATACAGGTTGTTTACGTATCGATTTTGTCTGTTTCTAGTTGTGCTGCGGTAAATCTCGTCATAACTAGTATTTTGTTTTATTTTGCGTGGCTAAATAAAGTGTTTTTATTCATTATGGCTAAAAAAGGATTTGTCTAGGCTTCCACAAACAATTTACCCTCTGTGTATATGTTTATAGTGATGGATTACCTTAAACATAACGTTTTAATTCAGCAGAAATCAGAGGTGCAAAAGCAGCATTGGAAGTATTTATTTTGTGTTAAATAAAATAAAACTTCTTTTTACAATACTTGGGTTGTAGGTATTTATGTATTTGTTAATTATAACCTTATTTCAAATTACGTTAAAGTAGTCCTTACAACAGAAAAAATTATTTTTTGATTTTGGCATATCAGATTTTGCTGCTGTAAACCATCGTTTCTTACGCTCATAATTCCGCTGAGGCACACATACAAAAATTTTGTTTGGTGTATTTACAGATGTGCTCGTGCTAAGGGGCACAAAATGTTTATTTTGTGATTCGTGAATATTACCTTTTCAAATATCTATGAATGTTCCTTGATATTAACAGCAACTTAATTTTTTTCAACTGTAGCCACGTAAATAATGCCGTAATAAAATTAAACCTTGCTTAAAAGGTGTATTAGAAATACGAATACCGTTTTACTGTTTATATGCGCTGTGACGTCAGACAGCAGCGACCTTCGGAAAGCTTGTTTTGGCGCCAGTTATTGGCGTTTGAATTTTAAAGGGCATTTTTTGCTAAAATATGTTTTTTGATCTTTTTTTGAGGTTACTATACGATTTATATGCTTTTATTTTATAGGTTTTCCAAAAAACGTGAATATATCCAATTAATTCTTCTTAAAAGATTCGTAAATGAGGCGTAAAATAGAACAAAATGAAAAAAAAAAAAAACATGTCAAAATCTTTATTTTTCGATTTTTTTGGGTCAAAAATAAGTGGAGCAGGGATTCTATTGTATTATGGCAGATTCATTATTTTTTTTGTTTTTTGTCAGGTAATTTTAAAAGAAAAAACTACATTCTGAAGATTTACATAATTTTAAGTCATATTTATAGAAAACATAGACATAGATAGATACTTAAATTTTAAATTGTCGTAACCTCTGGAGTGCCTCAGGGTGGCCATTGTGCCCCATGTTGTTTAACTTGTTTCTTTGTGATATTGAAAATTACATTGGGGACTGTGTTATTTGCTTTATGCTGACGATTTGAAAGTGTTTCCAATTGTTGATAACTCCGAGACTCTAGAAAAATTTTAAAGTCTTTAAATTTTTGCTGGATGGTCTGAGCTTAATGGATTATCCCTAAACGCTGCTAATTTTTATAACTTTTTCAAACACAACAAAAAGTATGAGGCGACGGCTTATAAAATTAGGGATCAAAAAGGGTAATGCTGTGGATTCAGTTGGGACTTGGGGATTTATTTTGACTCTGAAATCTCTTTTAAACATTTTGGAATAACAGGTAAAGCTTATCGAATGTTGGGCTTCATTTTCAGGTTGGTGGTGATCTGTCTGTGAGCACACTTGTTTTTTATGTCTCTTTTGTGAGATCCCATTTGGAATATTTCTTGGTTTGTTTGTCCCTTTTCAACATCTATAAGGAAACTTGAGAGGAGTTCAAGGAAGTTTTTCTTGCCTATAAACTTCTTGGACGTTAAATTGAAGATGTAAAAAGTACCTTAATCTTCCATCACTTGAGGACAGAAGAAGATTTTCTGACTTGTACTTCATTTATAAATTAATTAACGGCAAAAAATAAGATAAAGATAAAGATAAAAAATAATTTTATTCATGCAAATATACAATTACAGTATTTACATTCGTCAACAAAAAAAATACATAAATGTTGTATAAAACATATCACAGTAAATCTTAAACAATTGAGCAATTACTATCACAGTTTTTAAGAGGTACAATTTTTTTTTTTAGTTTAAAATCAAAATAAAATGTCTATCTCCAAAACATTAAAATCACAGATATAACAAAGGGTCAATTTATGTAAATTAAAATAAAAAAACAGAATACATATTTAACAAACTAAATTTGAAAAATATTACCCTACTTTCCGGGTAAAGTTTCGTTAAGAACTCTTATGACTATAAAAAGCCCTTCTTAAAAAAGACTTTTACTTGCTCTAAATCTTGGAAACAATGTTCTTTATTGTGGGCAATTTATTAAAAATTTTTAGCCAAGTAGCAGGACCACCTGACACTCGTTAAACGATGGTATGCAGGGACGATCTTTTCTGTTCCGAAAGTCGTGGACTCCACTGTGCACTCGTATTCCCTCATTGCCTTTATGTGGAAAATTTTCGAATTGACACTGATGGTAATGTTAGTATACCCAGACGCAGGAAAGCGTCTGACAATCCTCTCAAATCCTGCCCTATAACTCTTAAGTTTCCTGTAATCCGAACACTCTGGCAGCTTGTGGGGAATGTCCCCATGCCAACAATCATATGTCATAACAGAGTGGAACAGAGAGTATGCTATTTTCAAGGTAGTTGTTCCAATAACCGGGACAAATTCGCAGCGCAAACAAGCCACTCCTGGCCGACTGGACCATTCTATGTGGGCATCCCATTTTACGGGATCCAGTATGACTCCTAAAAATTTAATCCGGGGATATTCATTTTCATTTCCAACCCCCCCTCAAAGCAAAAATTTTTTTTGTTTTTGAGTGGTTCAAAAAGCCTATTGGACTAACCAGTCCTCAGCACCCGATCGTCACACAGCTCCTGCCTGCTTGCCTAGAGTTTCTGAAGTAAGAGAAATAGCAGTATCATCAGGAAGAGGAAGTCACACCTTGCCCGATGTTGATGGAAGGTCATTAATATAAAAAAAATAAGATGGGTCCGAACTGAGCCCAGGGACACCTATGGTGACGCCCTCCTGTGATAAACCCCACCCCTCACCCTTTTTATTCTCCAGATTATCTGATTAACTCAATAATGTCCTGAAAATTATAATATTTGTTTTAAGAGAATGCTGGCACACATCAAAACTTTACTGAGGTCCAGAACAGTACTTCATACCTAAAATCCTCGAAGGCCTGTAGTATTTTTGATACTACAGTCATATTGACTGTTCCAACTTCTTAGTCAAATCTCTTTAAGGTACCACAACGAACTTTAGAAAGAATGTAGTTTTTCTATCCTGTCCATAGAACTAATTATGGGAGTCATTCTCCTCTCAACCGTGGCCTTGCACTACTGAATGCTCACCCTGAGTTGATCCCTTCGGGGCTCATTTGTTAGATACCGTAACAGTATTTTTATTCCAGGTGGTGATGTTATTTTTGGGGTAGACTTAGTTAATTTATTATTGCTAAATAGTTATAACTGTTATCTTATTTTAAGAATGTAAATTTATAAATGGGGCATCCCGTATATTATTTAAAATAAATAAATAAATAAATCAAATCTTCCAATAATGCTTATAAAGGCTGTTTTAAATAGTCTGTTTGACTGAATAAAAATAAATTGTAATTGAAATATCAGCATGGAAAAAATGTTTAAACGACATTTTAGTTAATAACAGTTACCCAATTAATTTTATAAATAGTTGTCTTCTTAAATTTAAACAACCAAAACCAAAAATTAAAAGAGACCTATTAAAAATCTATTTCCGACACACATTTTCAAAGATAATTTAACGAATAGGTAATAACTTTACCATTTGTGTTATGTTTATAATAAAAACGACTATTAGATCTCAAATAACCCCAAACAATACCATTTTAGTCCAGTAACTGAAAACGTAAAAGTACCCAAAGCTGTAAATAAATATGTACAGTTTTCATTTGTGACGCAATTTTGGTCCGGGATGCTTTCGGAAGGAGAAAAAGTTTATTACGATTCCGACGTGGAAACAGCTGAAAATGGCCATCCCAAAGTCCCAAAAATGAGTTTCCTGCAAATACCTGCCAAAATATGCGAATTAGACAATTTTTGTTTAAACAATAAACGAAGATCACCTTAAAATCAAAAATGGTCCTTACCATTTTTTTCGCAACACCAATATTTTTCGCAAAAACGGCCGTCGAAAACTTCATAACATTCCACAGTGGATAGTGATGTGGTAGTAGTAGTTTCTTACTAAAAAATGCAGCTGGGCAAAACAATTTTTTAGCAAAACGCAAGAAAGATTGTGAAGGAAATTTTCTGGAATCATTGAACACTTGCTAAGGTCTCATTATAAAAAAGAAATGTTAATAACAAACCATTTTTCAAAAAATATCAATAAATGAATGAGATACTCTCATAATGTTGTGAAAAAAAACTTTGACCTCTTTTTTCAATATTCTAGAAAAATCAGAATGGACTCAAAATCATATGCAATGATAGGTACAGGTTTTCCCATTCCGATGAACTTTGAATGATTAAAAAATGTACATTATTGCCTGAATAATGGAACAATTCGTCCGCCCGCTTATAAGTGACTCCATAAAATAGCGGCATTTTAGCGGTAGAACGGCAGCTAAAATGAGGGGACTTTTGGGTCCCGTTTTCTCGAAAACTATCGATTTTTCGAAAAAAAATTTATAAGAACCATTTCTATATTACCGGTAAACCCATTTTTTGGACCTTGAGGGGCCATTTTCCACCTGTTAATGTTGATAAACTGTCTTTCGCTCGAAAGCATCCCCAAAGACCTAAGAATTGCGCCACAAGGGAAAACTGTACAGATTTATTTACAGCTTTGTCCATTCATTTATTGGACTATTTAATGTTTACCAAAATACATAGAATAATATTATATAGCTAAAGCTTCCAGACCATATGTCAACTTTCAAATACTTTACCTATGTTGATATTATTATTGTTATTATTAGCTTCCTCATCCTTTAACCTAGACTTTGCCCGATGAACAATACTTTCAAAAGGATCTATATCTTCATCAAAAACCACATTAGAAGCTGTAACACTGTCGTTTAGTTTTTTATGTGATGGAGCAACTGACTCAGAATTATTGATAGCTTCCAAAAGCTCATTAGCACTATCATTAAGACTTTTCTCGGCCTCATCCAGAGGATCTATGTCTTTATCCTTCTCTTCGTGGAGGGAAGTCTCAGAATTCTTGATGGCCTTGTAATATTGATTCATGAGATCATCAGACATGTTTTCTTCATAGATATTTGCTTCTAAAAGAAGTTAAAGTTATAAGATATGTAGTGATATGAGGGGCACTACCTATATTTTAAGTATTACCAACATTGAGCCGTCAGGTGCCCCTGACTGTTTAACAGAAAGTTTAACATTTTTAACCATATTTAAGTAGCATTTAAAGAATTTTTTGATAAATTCGCAACAATGTAGTGCATTGAACTATACTAAAGAATTTAGGGTCACCATTTTGTCAAGAACATTATCTCATGGAAGTTTGTATGTAACAGTGTTGCCAAGGTGATGAATAATTATTTCTCATGGGTATAGTGCTACTTGTATAAACAATGAGCCTCTGGTATTTAGCTTCATATGCAGTTGATGCTTTTAGGGCATTTTCTCCATTTTTTCACAAAGGTCCTTTTAAATCTATAAATGCATTCAGAAATGACCTCTATAACAAAAATGTACAAACATTTTTTCGCGAACTAACCGTTAACTACCGCAATCCTCTCTCGGTGTTCTTTAGCACAGGTTAAAAAGAAATAGTCAGATAAACGGGTTCAACGCGGTATGTTGCCAAAATTTGATGTATGTAATGTGTACTCTGTATGCAGCCATAGTGGTCAGTTTAATGGTACATTTGTTACATAATAATTGTTTATAAATCACTTTACGAGTAAATTTCCCTCTATCATAACAAAGTTATGATAGGGAGAAAACACCCTGAAATTTTTCATATAATACACTGTATGGGTAAGACTGAACCTTGACCTGTACACTAGATAATCCCTGCAGCATCATATTTTTATGTTCTTTATCTGTGTGATTCCAAAAATGACAATTTCCAAAATTTTTGTTTTGCAGAGCTAAAATTCTATACTACTTTGGCTTTTTGTTCATTTCACCTAAAATCTGATAATGTTCTTGATCTTCTTTTTCCTCTTAACAGCATGGATTCTATCAGAATGTCATATTTAATAAGTTTAAAAGGGTTTTTCTTTGTGCACAAACTATACTTTAAAGTTTTTAAAATTAAATAAAAAAGGATTTATGATATATTTAATAGAATTTAGAATATTTGACAAATTTATAAGGGGTTTTACCTTTTCTCTTTGCTTCAATTACATAACTGCTCATACTTTTCAATTAGATTGTTTTAAAAATCTTTAAAAGCTTTTACTATAATTCCCTTACCAATTCCAACTTGATTCTGTTAAATCCCTGGTTACTAGTGATCATTGGCTGGTAAAGGATAGAGCCCAGTACATTTAAACAGAATCATCAGTTTGTTATTTGGCGTTTAAGATACAAAACAAAGAAAATTATTTGTTCCTTTTAAAAATAATAAAATTATCCCCTAAAAATTTAACAAAAATTGTCTAAAAATTACAGTGTTTATGTTTAATTCCTTTCACCGAATTTTGCCTTATTCATTTTTGGCTCTTTAGGCCTAAAAAACAAACGCGGTTTGTTTTTTTACGTTTTGTTATTTGCAAAAAGACAATTCGCTTATGGTTTCGAATAGCATAATACATGTCATATAGAGTGGACAACGTACAGAAGATTGATCCCAAAAGTGAAAGAGAGCACTAAAGAGCCGCACTTACGTTGTCCCCTTAGCCCGCTTATTGCGGGGCTATGTTAAGCTATTGTGTTTTGTTTGTATGCATGGGTGCGGCTCGTATGGCGTTCTCTTTCACTCAGCTTTCTTCAGGGGTCAGTTCGGCAGTACGGCATCAGCAGTCTATATGGACTATGTCTATGGTTTTGACTGTTCAAGGTTAAATGCTGTTTTTATTTTTGTCGATTAGTTTTAATTAATTTCTTTAATAAAGATTATATTAACTTTCTTCTAAAAAAAAAAAATAAATAATAGACTACACCATGGCATAGGTGAGAATTATATATTTATTAAATTTTAATTTAAAAAAATACGTATCTTTTTTTAATGCAACTCAATATGCAGGAATTGTATAATGGGTTGCAGCAGTTTTTCTAAATTTTCAGCACCATCTATAAAACAATACAAAATTTAGTAAAAAATTACAGGTTTCTGTATTTGGTGTTTAATAAGTTCTATACAAAACGAATAGATGTCGCCGAAAACGTATTTAGACGGTAGTCCGATGCAATTCTAGTAGTCTATCATCCTTCTTTGCCTTTTTTTCTCCTAAAGCTTCATGTCCCTGGTTTCTGTAATGTGTCTCGGAAATATAACGTGCTTTGAAATTTTTTTAAAATTATGTTTTCAAAGTTTAGATAGGATATAGGATATAGGATAGAATAGGTTCTTAAAAAAATTTTTTTCAAAATTTTATTTATTTACCGGGTTACAGCGATTTTGAATGCGCGGCAACTCAGCTGATCCTATTCAAACAAATCGAACAATAAGCGTTTTTCTCGAAAGTACTTTTTTCAAGCTGGCGTGCATGATATCTTAAGTTCTACTATACCGATTTATTTGAAATTTTGTAAGAAGCTTTTCTATACATTTCTTTATATCATCAAGCAGATTCAAGTCAAAGTTGATATTTTTACTATTTAAAAAAAATTAAGAACTGCTAAAAAAAGGAAAAAAAAATTTTTTTTAATGGCCACAATTTTTTTTGACTTCTTCGAGCTTAAGGAGATAGCAACGTCTTCACTGATTAAGAATCTGTTCGATTTTTTTATTTCAGATAACCAAAAGGGTTGAAATCCTGCAGCCGACAACTTTTTGAGCTTGTAATTTTTTTAAAAAAAAAACTTTTAAAATTTTTTTTTTTATTTTTGTTATTTTTAAAATTTATAATATATATATATATATATATATATATATATATATATATATATATATATATATATATATATATATATATATATATATATATATATATATATATATATATATATATATATATATATATATATATATATATATATTATGTCAAAAACATCGATGTTTTATGTCAATGTCCCAGCACTAGCCAGCACCGGTAATGAATCAAAACGAGTTTGTCCTTGACAGACGGATTCGGCAAACTGAGCCATCCTGTGTAGTTTATACTCGTTGGGACAAATTGAGAACAGTATCCAGCTGTAAGCAGTAAATAACAATTGAAAAATCCGCCAAAAGGCGCGCCAGCATAGACGGAGTGAAAGCGGAACTTTTTCTTTCCTGTTTAGTTCTCCATTCTGCTTTAAGAACTTTATGCGCTTTCTTTGAAATTTACACATTTGCGACAGTAGCGCCACCCTAATTTAGCACATTTCGACACAGAGATAGTTCTCCTTACTTTTATACTCCATTCCATGGGCGTATTTAAAAGGAGGGCAGGGAGATGCAGCTGCCCCCCTCCTTGCTCGATCATCAAAAGGTTGATAATGGTTTTAAGTTGTCAAATCTAATTTTTAAATATTTTAGGTTAAAAACACATGCTGAAAATATTAACAGCTTGATAAAATTAAAGAAAAAATTCAAAACTTTTCCTGAAATAGCAATGATTATCTGAATATGTTTAATAAAAAATTATTAAAAAGTAAGTAATAAATCAATCAGCTTGATGATTTAAACTCGGAAGCTTCAGATCCAGGTACCTAAGTCAAAGGCTACCAAGGCTAGCATTCGTGCTGCCACCCTTATACCCAAGTCTAAATACGCCCATGCCCAATACTAGTGTTATATGGAATATTAGCTTTCCAAGGTACAGTTTCGATGGCGCCAAAACACATTAAATATGCTCAATTTACATAGTTTTATTTAAATATCTCGAAAGTTAAAAAATGGTACTTCAGTGGCGGCTCGTGGGTTAAAAAGTAAGGGGTTGCAATCCTAATGTTTCTTTAAAAAAATAAATAAATTAATGAAAATAAATAGACAGACTAAAACATGGCTGTGTGGCACACATCCACGTATGTTTTTTTATAGAGCTTAGCATTAAATGTTCTGGTAAAACTCATTTTTTTACTAGGCACAGATTGTTTTATTTTTAAATGAGGAAAATTTCCCTTTTTTTTTTTCCGCTTTATCAGCTAAAGATCAGCCACCAAACGGCTCTGCAATTAAACTTTGCACCGAATTCATTTTGAACCACAAAAAATTTCTAAAAAATGCAATTAAGCACTGCGCGATAACCAAAATAACAAATTATACTTCAATAAATCGTAAATCAGCCGCGAGATAAACAAAGGTTTGCAGTCGGACTGCAAACCTCATGCCCTATGAGCGCCAAATGCCCGGGTAGGCAACTCCATATACTTACGCGTACTCATAATGAATCCAATTGGGTTTGCATTTTGATTGCAACCATCGCATCGCATCGGCTTTGAAAAGAGCGACTCGCGTTGAGTTAATGATATTTTAGGGAAAGCAGTCAAGTTTTTTAATAATTTGGCTGTTATTTTCAGATAATATAAATACAGATTTGTGAATAAATTTTTAAAAAAATGTGTAACTATGTAATTTATTAAAATTTTATAGGTATTTTTTAATTTTTATTTTAAACCTTTTTTGGGTGTTGCGCAAACCGCTAAAACCCTAGGAAGGTTTGCTGCCCCAAAAGTTTGGGACTTAGTGCCTTTGGTACGGCAATGCTTTATTTTTTTAATTCACATAAAAATAACTTTCTGTATCTAATCAGAGCTTTCTCTATGATTAATGGAAAGGTCCCGGCCTTTAAAAGGGGAATTTTTGCCAGAGCCGATTAAAAGTTGGTTTTATTATTTTCCAATGCAGGGCAGCGCCAGCATTACAGACTAAAGAAATATTGAACGTTTTTAACACTTACTCGCTGAAAGCTTTACGGGTTTATGTCAAAGAGTATAGAAAAGGGGAGAGGTACCATGACTAATTCGCGAAGTGGCACAATTTGAATTAAGCGTTTCGGGTTTTCACGTCGGCGCACTACCACTCCAAATTTAAAAATTAGCCCATTAGAAAAAACTAAAATGATGCCATCGTCTGAAACGCATATTTTTGTCAATATTTATTTAGTAATAAATAACACTATCCAAATGTATTTTTCTAATAACGTGACAAAAATCGCGTCTTTTTGATACCTTTTTCCAATGTCTGCCATTAAAGAGTACTGGTAAAGCCATTAAATAAAATGTACCGGATGTTCAAATAAGAAAGGACGCCGGCTGTATCTCAGAAACTATTTATCCTTAATCTTTGGGGAAAAATAGTTTTAGTAAAAGTGCTCAAGAGAAATAGCTGAAATAGTTATTTACATTACAAGATGCGAAAGTTTACTTTTTGGTGTGAGGTGGTTTTTAAATGGCCGAGGCGAAGTCCGAGGCTATTTACCTCTGAACCTTGAAAGGCCTTTCGCATCTGTAATGTATTATATTTTTGCTACTGTTCTATGTATCGCAAATTAATAATCATTAACATCATGTTTTAATAGAAATATCAGAGATTTTGAAATTTTACCTGTTAAAATTAATCCATAGCAACATTTATTGTTGACATTGTTGTCATCAGCACTTGTCAGATTTTGATTTATTGTTAATTTAGTATAAATCCATTCCCATTTTAAATGTTAAATGAATATGAAAATGGCATCCAAAAGGCAGCTGACCTTGCGTGTGCCTCACTTGTGCCAGACGAATCTAAAAGAGGTACCATCAAACATATAAATCGTTTTCTGAATGGTTTTGAGCAATGGGGCGGATTGACGAGAATGTGATATTGGCGTATTTTCAAGAAAAATCGAGTCTTTATCACCACCAACCCTCCGGTCTGTATATTCCATGCTCAAGTTAACAATTTCGTAAACAAAAATCAAGATATTTCGGAGTTCAAGAAACTAGTTGCTTTTATTAAAAGGAAAAACAATGGTTATGAGGCAAAAAAGTAAAAAAAAAATTAAAAAGAAGAAATCATAAAGCTTTTACTTAACGCGCCTGATCAAAGTTACTTAGCAATGAAAATAATAGCCATTATTGGAGTGGCTGGGGCATGCCGGACAGACGAAATATACAGAATGAAGCTAAGTTATGTGGAAATAAGAAATGACGTGGCTATAGTAAAAATAGTGGAGTCTAAAAATAAAGTTAACGAAACTTTGTAGTAACCAACGATGAAGGCTCAGTTCCTTATGTCAGATTTCTACAGGAATATATTAAGCTGAGACCAAGAAATGCTCTAGCTAGATGAGCGTTTATTGTATCGTTATGAAAGAGTAAATGTATTAATTAAGTAATTGGAAAGCACACTATTTCAAATGTACCTAAAGAAATTGCGAAGTTTTTTAAGCTTGAAGACATCAGTAGATACATGGCCATTCTTTTAGAAGAACGTCAACTACGTTCCTTGCCAATGCTTCGGATGTCGATATTTTTGGACTTAAAAAGGCATGGAGGTTGGAAGTCTTCTTCTGTTGCGGAGGGATATATTGCTGAATCCTATAGTAATAAGGTGGAAATTTCAAAGAAGATTTTACACGAAATTCCTACCAATATTTCCTCTAATGAAGTAACAGTGAAAAATTGAATATTAACGTAGTTAAAGGTGATAACGATACCCCAACAACAAATTTAAAAACTGTTAATTCAAGTATTATTCCTCCAATTTCTTTTGCTAATTGCTCAAATGGCACAATTACTTTTAATGTTAATACCTAACCTAGTTTTTTAAAATATTTTGTCATAAATTAGTTACTTTTTATAAATAAATCCTAATATTTCCCACAAGCATATTTTTTTACTCTTACTTTTTTGTCCAGGCGCTGAAAATATTACTTTCGTAGCTAGCAACGCTTAGCCACCAGGTAACACGAAGGTTCTCTTTCGTTATCATTTGCGTTGCTAGGACCACAAAGTTTTCTTATTTATACAGTAGTAGAAAAAATATTTTTAAGTTTCTAAAACTACCGCGAGATGGCGTAACCGCAATTGAAAATAAAAAAACCTATTTTTTTTCAAAATTAGATAGTACATGGTTCCCCATAATAGACTACCCATTCTAATTGCTTAGTAAAATTGTTAAAACTTAATAAAACTAACATTATATTACACTTATTTACAATTCACTCTTTGGGATTTACTATACCATACGACTTTTAACTTTTAAAAATTACGTCTTTTAAGTAAGTGCCATTAACTTCAATGCACTTTTCAAGATTTAACAAGAAATGATTCCTGACAAGATAAAGGAAAACCTGATCTATTCACCGGACTCCTTCAGGAATTCGGACTTTAAGATCTTGGATGTTTTTTGGACGAGTTGCAAACACCTTTGACTTTAAATTGCTCCACAGACAAAAGTCTGGTGCAGTTTAGTCCGGGGACCTTATTAAAAGCCAATTTAAATCCCCAAATAGTGAAATGAGTCGGTCATTAAACACTTCTCGCAGAACTCTTTTAGAGTTTTTAGTGGTATGTACTGTCGCTTTATTTTTTTTTAATTAAGTTACTCTCTACGTTTTCACTCAAAAAAAATCGTTGTTGAACTTAATAATTCATGGAAATTAAAACTAAATATTAAATTATGTGTTTAAACCTAATAATGTTTTATTAGAAAAATGACCTTTTACGAAAATCAATTTTTCCTAATTTAAAGATATGTTGATTCAAATCCCAAAGGCCATAGAAGATAATAATATAAAAAAGCGTACCGACTTATCTTATATAGAATTTATTTTAATATCAAAATAGGTAGTCTATTTTAGGGAATCCTATATTAGGTACAATTTTGATAACATCAGTAAAAACTCTTACCAATTCTGCATTAGTTTCAAGTAACTCTATCTCCCACTTCTTTTTATTGAAAGTGGTTCAAGTGTGTACTCGTTTAAAAGAAAATTTAATGCTTTGTCGTCCATTTTGATGTCGGCTAGTTGGTAGTTTACCAACTAGAAGGTGTAGTTTGAGGGAAAATGGGTTTTTCGAGATTTTCTCTTGACCACTGACCAAAAATATTCGTCCCCCAACGCTGTGCGATAAATGTTTTCCGAGATACAACCGGCGCCCTTTCTTATTTGGCCAGCAAAAAATGTTATATGGGGAAGCTCTTTTGGTAACTAAAATGTAACAGCAAACCATCAGTTAGATCTTTTCTATTTTTCTTTATGAAAACAACTGTAGAAAATACCGATTTTTTGTTTAAAAGTAAAAAAAATTAATGTAATTGTTTATTAATCGCGATAGTGTCAAGAAGACTTCTGTAAAGAATCGAAAAAAAAAAGATTATAAATAACTTGTTGTTTAAACGAGCTAAAGGCGGATGGTATCTGATGTGTGTGTTTCATTAAAAAAAAACTCAGTTTAAATATTTTGCAGTGATATTTTGGATGGCGAGGATACGATGCTTAAATTATTTATTTAATATATTAATTTCCTTGTTGAAATATTCTCTAAAAGTAAATGATATTGTTCCAAAAAGAGATTTGTCCTTAGTCGTAAATTAAACACAGATACAAAAACAATATAAATGTAAAATTCTAAAAAGCATAAGTTAAATTTGATAATTTTTCGGAAAGTATTTTTTACGGCTCGATCTACTATGCAATGACCGTTTATAAATCTAGCTCACGGTAGTGCGCCAAGCCAAGTTCCGGCCTGGCGTAAAATAGACAATGCGTGCGCATTGTGTATATTACACGAAATGGTTCAGCGTTATTGTTCCACATAAATATATGAAATATGGTATGTTAATTTACATAAGTATTCTAATTACCTGAAAAAAATTGAAAACGTTATGTTAAGTGGTTTCTGATGTATTCAGTTTTAAAAATCGCTTATTAAGTATGTAAGTAGGTTTTAGGATACAAGTAAAGGAAAAGTTCTGAAAAGCGCACATTTTTACTCAAAGGGTCCTAAAATAAAAGCGATAATATCGTATATTTAGAAGTTTTTAGTCTGGTTGTATAGTCTGTCTAAAAGTATATCGCTATGGCTTTTGACGGACAATACCCCAATAAACCTTTAACGATTTTATTACCTATTGTTTTTGGGTAAACCTCATTATTTCATAATGGCAGGGGTGGGCCATTGGGTATATAAATATTTCGGCTAATATTTTAGTGGCAGTGTTTAATACTGTGCGTTTCGAAAAAGTTGTTTTACGAGAATATAACTATGTCCCGTCGAAATTATTTGTCATTAGAAGCAAAACAGGTTGTAAAAAATGTGTATGAAACTTTAATGAGTAAAGGACTAATTAATCAAGAAGCTTTAAAAGAAACCTGTTTACTTACAAAAACTCCAAATCGTTGGTAAGGGATATTATTAGTGAAGAATTGAACAAAAGAAAAAAAAACGTAGTGATTTTTAATTTCACCGTATAGAAAATAGTGATCAGGACCTAATAAGAAGGAAAATATATTGTCTTCATGAAAGCGGAGTTGTTCCTACCTTAGATAAACTGAAAAAGAAGCTGGACGAAGACGAAACCACTATAAATATTAGCCGTGTCACCCTCCATAGAGTTGTTTGTAAAATGGGATTTAAATACCGCAAAATAGACAAAAGACAAGCAGTAATGAAATAGCACAGATTACGCATTTGGCGATTTAATTACCTTCAAGAAATTAAAAGATATAGGTTAGAAGATAGATCCCTAATTTACCTTAATTAAACATGGTTCGATACACACGACACAGTATCCAAAGGATGGGTTGATTCCAGTCAAAACTGTCAGACGTCAGACGAAAGCACCTTCAAATAAAGGAAAACGCATTACCATAATACACGCATAATAAAATGCGGACAGAATTTATTTCATTCATTGAACTGAAAAAGAAGAAATTTCACAAAAAAAGTTTAATCCATCTGCCTTAAAAAAATCGGTCTATAAGAAAAAACAAAGCATTTTTCGAATAAAATTAACATTTACCTGGAAGATATACCCCGAAAACTTATTCAATTATCTGATGTTCGCTCGGCCGTAAACACCTTGCTAATGAAAATTGCCTTTACACTACACCCGACTTATCCTGTTGTGTTAGATCCCGATCCTTAATCCTGCAAGCTACTGGCAGGATCCGGCGGCTGAATCCCCTTCTTAAAGTTCGCATCAACATGTTGGATAATTGAATGCTAAGAACAGTCCGTACGGATTTGCGAACGGGTCACTGATCAAAGGTAACTTAGTTTGAAAAGGTACCTTTTAATTAAATTAATGGAAAGTTAGTAGTATTAAAGATATATGAAATACAGGTAGTTTGTATGGGCGATCCTTTATTGTTCTCTGTATGTACAGAATGTTCCATTTTGCGACACAAAAATCTACTTCTAGAATACCCCCTAAATATACGATTTTTTGGGTAAAAATGTGCAGTTTTCAGAAATTTTTCTTTACTTGTGTCCTAAAATCTACTAACATACTCAATGGGCGATTTTTAAAATTGAATACCTCAGGAACCACCTGACATAACGTTTTCATTTCTTTTCAGATAATTAGAATACTTACGTGAATTAACATACCAGATTTCATATCTTTATATGGAACAATAAGAAAGTTATGATAGGGGGGTGAACGCGCTAAAACATTTCGTGTAATATACACAATGGCTTGGCGCACTATCGTGCGCTTAGTTTTATAAACAATCATTGCAAGTAGATCGAACCGTCAAAAATACTTTCCGAAAAATTATCAAATTTAACTTATGCTTTTTAAAATTTTACCTTTATATTGTTTTTTTGTCTGTGTTTAACTTATGACTAAGGAAAAATCTCTTTTTGGAACAATATCTTTTACTTTTTAAGAATATTTCAACAAGAAAATTAATATTTTAAATAAATAATTTAAGCATCGTATCCTCGCATTCCAAAATATCACTGAAAAATATAAAATTTAAACTGCGTTTTTAAAAACAAACACACATAAGACAGCATTCGCCTATAGCCCGTGTAAACAATAAGTTATTAATAATCATTTTATTTTTTTCGATTCTTTACAGAAGTTTTATTAACAGTATCGTGATTAATGTACAATTACATTAAAATTTTTACCCTAAAAGAAAAAATGGATATTTTTTACAGTTGTTTTCATGTTCATGGTTTACTGTTACATTTTAGTTACCAAAAGAGCTTCCCCATATAACATTTTTTGCTGGCAATATAAGGACGCCGCCTGTATCCCGAAAACTATTTGTCGCACAGCGTTGGGGAAAGAATAGTTTTGGTAAAAGTGGACAAGAGAAAATCTCGAAAAACAGTTTCCTTTAAACAACGCTCTCTAGTTGGTAAACTACAAACTAGCCGACATCAAAAAGGACGACAAGCTTTAAATTGTCTTTTAAACGAGTACACACTTGAATCACTTTCGACAAAAAGAAGTGGGAAATAAAGCTACTTGAAAGTTGCATTTTTATTACCTTCTCCCACTGTTTTTATTCGAAATACGACAAAAAATCCAACACCAAACTAATGCAGAATTGGTTATAGTTTTTACTGATGTTATCAAAATTGTACCTTATCTAATTTTGAAGAAAAAAAAGGTTTTTTTACAGTTGTGGTTGCGCCGTCTTGCGGTCTTTTTAGAAACTTAAAATATTTTCCAACTATTTCTCTTGACTACTTTTACTAATAAAGAAAACAAGGAAAATAAAGAAATAAGCGTATTAGGATTTGTCAAGGCCAATAATCAGGTAAGAATATCCTGTGATAGCTTTGAATAGTACTAGCTCAACTTTTATTAAAGTGAAAACACCTTTAGGCGCGTTTTCACAGGCTATGGAGTTTTAGGTGCATGGACAAACCGAACGCTAACTACAGCTTGAAAACCAAACCTCATTTATTGATTAATTTGTATATACTTTTGCTAAAAATGTAAAGATTCTAAGATAATTTTAAAATTATAACAAATTTCCCTGTGTTACGAGGAAAGTCGCAAATAGGGCCCTGTTCAATCCTAGCTGGATCACCCTGTACTATATTATGAGCTGAAGACCGGATTTAAAAGGGGGGGCGGGCAAGCTGGGCAGATGTACGTGGCCCCTTCAAAAAAGGGCCCCTACAACATAAAAAAATAATCCTTTTATTCAGAAAATTGTTTTTATTTTATTGAAAATACATTTTTATATTTGAGTATAGAATTTCATCATAATTAATAAATACAATATATGAGTGAAAAATACAATGGTGTTCAGGATAAAATTGTAAACACAATAACTTTATGTTGTGGATTCCTTTCCTTGTGCCTTTTACTCTCTTAATTTGGTGGCAAAAGCTAAAGTCGAATGTTGTCCTGATCCTATTGCATATTTTTTTTCTCAGAGAAACTTAATGTGTTTTCACAGCCTTTACTCATAGACATAATTTGTTAAAAGAATGTTAAAAACCTGCAACTGTTGTTCCCAAAAAAAAATACTACTCCATGGCTATCCAGAAACAATGTCTTTAAAGTACTATTAAAAGATTACAAATAAATTAGACAAATAATATTTAAAATTTTAAAAAATATCAAGCAACAATTTAAAACTTTTAGCTTTACAATTAGTTTATATATCCAAATGCGTTTTTGAAAACCGGAATACCTATTTGTAATATTTTGGAATAAAATATTAGAGAAACAAAAAGCACAAACAATATGCTTTAAGGCCAAATATTGTCCTTAATTAAGGAGTGGCAGCACTTAGATCACTTTAAGAATAGTGTCAATACGTGATAACTTCGAAATATATAAGTTAAGAGGCACGCTTACATTACGGGATTAGAAAAAGGCTTCGGAGGCTGAAATGACATCACAAGAGCAATTTAAAACTCAAAATTTAAGTCCTAATTTAGATCAATTTATTTCTTCTTTAAAACAGAGCCTTTTTTTTCAATTCATTCTGATTTCTACATCATGTGAAAAATTTAACTCCCAATAAAATCAAAGCTCACTCACTTAAACTTGTTAGATAAAAATCTAGGTGTCGATATTGTATAATTCGTTGAATTATTCAGTACATTTAAAAAAGAAATCGGCTTTTTAAATATCGCAAATAACTTCAAATGTACAGGGTTTCTAAAAAAAAAAGGGATGATTCGGTTTCAAACTAACCTGGTTCTAATACTAATTGCCGATCGGTCTCAAAGTTTAAGGTAATTACTTAAAAATCAATATCTGTCTACAACGGGTCAAGAGCGTTTAAATCATTTTTCTATAATAAGTATTGAGCACGATGTTTTAAAGCAGTCTTTTCAAAGTGGGGATAACGCCCCTTGTGGGGCTGGTGGTCTAGAGGGGGCGGAAGGGGAAAAAATGGGGGGGGCTGATATGATTTTGGGGGAGATGGGTGATTTGTAACCAGCTACCTATTTTAAAATTCACTGAAATTAAAAACCTTCTACTACACAACATCCATTTATTGATTCATATTTTTTTTTTATTTTTTTTATAAATATAATTAAAAATATATTAAATGTTTAATTTTTTAATGCTTTTACAACGCTATTTATATCTTAACATATTTAGTAATAAACCCCAAACATTGAAAGATATCTTGTTCCAAGTGACCAGGTGGGGTTCCACCTCCGAAGACACATTTAAAATAAAATTATATTGTTACGGTCAACAGAGCACTTGCCAAAAGCGAGATTTTTTTTGTACCTAATCTAGTAAAAATAAAAAAAACATAAAATTAAAGGTTCTATTATAAATTACTTTGGGCGAAAAATATTGTACGATTTATTTGTGCAATCCTGTATTTTTGCCCCTCAACGTTTCGGTCCGTGTTTGCGGAGTGCAGGTGCCAAAACACAGCCGTGGCTCGCGACCTTCCGGCGACTGACGTGACTAGAGGTGTGGTTCGCGAACGATTGTTAAAAAAAAAAAATCAGAGCACTGATTTAAATAAATTAATTTCTTGTTTTCAATGGATTTGATCGTTTTTGAGCCCCTTTTCTCGATCGCTCTGCGATGAATAACGAACCCAGTTTGGATGATTCGTTTCGTTCATAAGGTCATAAAATCAGATTCGGGCTCGAACTCGAAAATTCGGTAATTCGGGATTTTTTGAGGGGAAATCTCGTTTTTTTTCTACGACCTGGCAATGGCGGAAACAATTTATGCGTATTGGGGGTTCGAGTCAGATTTGGCTATATATCTATTTTCCAATTAAAAGACCCTTTTTTTTTTGTTTTAACTATTTTTTTTAACAAAGACTTTTTAGGTACATTTGTAGGTTTTATTAATTATGGTTTTCAAAGTTTTATTCCCAATATATTTTTTAAAATAATAATTATACCAAAATAAAATAAATGTAAATAATTTCTTTATTTAAGATAACTCTCACATTTTTTTGGAATTAAAACCGACCGAGTCGACCGGCATCATAATAAACTGAATCGGTTGCAACAATCTTTTTTAAGTGAATAAATCAAATTAATCGATTTAGTAAAAAATTTGAACTTCACCTCTAGACGTGACGTTCCGCGCATGCACGCATTCCCGCTCGCCCTCCCGCCACTCCGCCCGCTACTTCGATACCCCGATACTCTTAATATTGTAAAGTTGAAATTATTAATCGCTCAATTTAAATTTTTTAAAACAAAAATACTATTAATATTATAAAGTTGCATTAATAGTGCTCTCTCTGGTAAGAAAAGTGTCGTTTAGAATATAGGTTTAATTAAACTCCAGGCGAGTCGAGACTAATATGTAAAAATGGGGGGCGCTACAAAATAACTGATTTTCAAAGTGGGCGTTAGACGAAATAAGTTTGGGACCCTCTGTTTTAAAGGAATTAGATAGCCTGATATAATAAAACAATTTAAAAAATCTAGAAAAGTACAAGAAATTTAATAATGCCCTGTTAACCAAAACTAACTCCATTTTATTAAACTTATAATGATATTGTTTTTTTCCGTACTTATTTTATTTTATTTTTGTAAGAACTGCACTTTAATTCGTAATTGGTATTATTTTAAAAACATATATTTGTAAAAGTAGAGTAATTTTTTCCCAATTTTTTGAATAGTAAGATGTAGGCCCCCCCTCCCAACCCCCCAGAAAACCCCCGATTATGAGCAAAAAGAAAAACAAACACATTTCATATTCTTAAAATATTTTTTTTGTCTGGGAATGTTGCAGTCTTAGGACGATCCGCCACTGATATGAGTAGCAAAGATTTTTTTTTACATTTACGTATCCTCAAGCACAATAGCATATTATGCAATCTATACCGTTCATCCCAAATTTGGGAAAACATCCAAACCTGCCTCAAGTGCGGATTTTCTTGAATTCATCGTCAAGAGCACCCGAACGATGTCGTGTTTAAACAGGGTGGCCGTCCATTTTTTGACCCATTTTGATCGCGAATAACTTTTGAAAAATAAAGATATCAAGATGCGGTTTCCAAAAATACTTATTTTTAAAGTTTATTCTCGTATCTTTACCATTTTTATGTGACATTCCATTAGCCCCAAAAACAAAAGGGCCCGATTTTCCGATATAGGACAACTTTGTTTTTTTAAAATTTGAACACCCTGTATATGTTTCAATTTTTTTTAAAATTTAATTTTTCCCTTTTTTAAAAAAAAATGTAACACAAGCTATGGTATCTTAAAAAAAACGCATTTATTGACCCCAAAGAATTGACTGTATGTCAATAGGAATATTATTTTAAAAGGATTTTTGAAAAGTCCCCCTTTTGAAACAAAGTTATCTCGTTTCCATAACAGCAAAAAACCTCTGTCAGCCATTTTTGGGTCTTTTTTGAAATTATTTTAATTAGGAGCACAAATGTTCTCTTAAAACGAAAAGGAAAATGTGTTATTATGTTTGCAAAACCAAATCATAAAAGAAACCCAGCGAAGATTTAGAAACATGTTTAATAAAGCTCCACCCACAAAAAATTCAATTAAAATCTGGTACAGAAAATTCGGGAGTACAGGATCTTTAGCCCGTAAAAAAAAATTAGTAAACAATGAGAATTTGCTAATTAAAACGTTACAAATTCTGGAGATCTAAAAGACCCAACATTGTCAACAAGAAAAATCTCAAGTTCAGTCCATATTCCTAAAACTACAGTACAAGAAATCATAAAAAAAGAACTTAAATTAAAGCCATACAAAATTCAAATGTTACAAAAAATAAAAAAATGATTTTCCACAAAGGGTGGAATTTTGCCAGAAATTTAAATTTAGTAGGAACAAAAATACATTTTTGGATAGACTAATAATGTCAGACAAGCCACATTTCACTCAATTTGGGAAAAATAAATAAGCATAACTGCGGTTTTGGGCAACAAAAATCTCAAATATAACGAACGTTAGAATTCGCCAAAAATCACAGCCCGGTGTGGTATGTCAAAAACAAAAAAATTTTTGGGCCATTTTTTTTCATGAACCAACTGTAACCTCTTGGACTTACGTTGATATGCTGGAAATATTTTTTTTTCCCCAATTGCAAAAGAAAATCTATTGAATTTCGTCTATTTTCAACAAAGATGGGGCTACACCACATTATGCTACTTACCAAATTCACTGACCAACGTTTTTGAAACCCCGGGGGATTGGAAGAGGAGGCCCCATTTCTGGCCACCTCGTTCACCAGATTTGACTGTTCCAGATTTTTTGTGGGGATATGTGAAGAAGGTGTTATAGTCAATTCCCCCAAAAAGAGCAATTAAAAAAATTTAAAATCCCAAACATAATGAAAATATTCCCGAAGATTTTTAGTCAATAGTTTTAATAAGTTTTTTTTGAAATTTTAAAAAAGTGCGTTGAAGTCGGCGAAGGCATTTTCAACATTTAAATAGTTTTTTTAAAAAATAATGTAACCTTATTGTAACTATTATTTTGTGAATAACCTAAACCTTTGGCGATTTTTTTTTTGTAACATATGAACAAATTTTAATTGTTAAATTATTGTTGGTCGACATGCAGTCAATTTTTTGAAGGGCAATAAATACGTTGTTTTTGAGATAACCATAGCTTGTGTTACATTTTTTTAAAGGGGGAAAATTAAATTTTGAAAATATAGAAACATATACAGGGTGTTCCATTTAAAATAACATAGTTGTCCCATATTGAAAATCGGCCATTTTTTTTTTGAGCTAATGGAATGTCACAATAAAATCGTGAGTACGAGAATAAACTTTAAAGGAATATAATATCCAAAAACCCCATCTTGATACCTTTATTTGTTCCAAAGTTATTCTCGATTAAAATGGGTCAAAATATGGCCGGCCACCCTGTATTTTAATGAAAATATTGAAAATTTTTCAACGTGTCTCGGAAATATTGGAAATTTTAGAAATATTATTAGAAAGATTTCTATATACTTCTTATACTCCTGTGCAGTAGAAATTTCACACTGGAAAAAAATTCCGAAAAAGTACGTACATATATTGATTACGAATAATAAAATCACGATCCCGGAGATTCATCGATTATTGCTTGTTGGCTATTGCTTGCTTTAAAAAAAGTTGAATTGCACTCCCATAAAGACGGCATTAATGCTAAATACAATATTCAAGGTGTGGATGATATCGATGAAGATATGCCTCTTGATCAGGTGACAACGTTTTGTGGTCGTGTGTAATTACTTTCTTGGAAATTTCACTGTTTTCTTTGTATTTCAAAAAATTAATTATTATTTATGTATATTAATGGTTTTTTAAATACCCTCTTTTGAAATCTCAAAAATCGAAATTTGCTGTCGGATAATAGGGAAAAAATTACTTTCTAAAAAAATCGGTAAGTTTACGGTTCCATTAATCGTGTCGTCCATTGTTAGCTTATTAGCGACTGTATGTTATATTGTTGATTAATTGTTATTTTGCTTTTAACTTTGTTTTATTCGCGCAATTTTCTTACCAAATACAATTCGTACATAGATTTTGAGCCAGATATTTTTTGCCTGGTTTTGAATACTTCGGAAATTTAAGTCTTTTCTCAAAATCCAATGGCCAAATCTGACCATTTATGGTATTACCTATGATAAATTTTCATTAAATGTTTAGTTTTTTGAATTTTGTAGGTTTTTTTTCTATATTTCTAATACTTCTAATATCTTCATATATTTCCAAACTTTCCTAATATATTTCCGGAAATATTTCCAAATATATATTTTCTGAAATTTTCCATCATTGCCCTGAAAAAGTATTGTTACGAAGAGTGTAAGCGCGCCATTTTTGTTACCAAAATTTTTATGTAAGGCCATTCTCACACGGCGCTTCTCAAAAGAAACCAGTTACAAACTTTAATTAGTAACCAGTTACTTAAGCGCACTAGTCATATAATACCATAGCGGCTCGCACACGCGGCGTGTGCCACTTTAATCAAAAAAAAAAAATCCCAATGCAATAAATAGTTTCTGAGATACAGCCGGCGCACACAGGCGAAAATCGGGGAAAAGCCGGCCATAAATAGTAGTAGTGCTGATATGAATCACAAGCATGTTTAATCGTAAGAAAAGGTTAAAACTAAGATAACACGTTAATTTAAACATTTTTTAAAGCCCCCCTCTCCTTGGGTTCATTTGTGCATTACATAAGCGCTGTGTAAGTACCTATTTCCTTAAAAAAATAAAACTCTATGAAAAATGTTACTATTATTATTATTATTATTTTTTTTCACATTCTTTTGAAGAGATTTTTTATATTTTGATGCACGGGTTGGTGTTGAGAATGCAACATTATTTAACACATCTGCTTCATCAGTTTACCTTCGGACCTAAACTTCATTTGAGCAGCAAATGTTAGTTCTTCCGGGCTTCGATCTGCTCGCAACGGTTCAGTTCTTCTTCTTTTGATCGTTCACTCAAATCTAAAAATCCAGTGAATGGCCTCCCTCTACTCGATGAAGTTGTATCCTGCATTTCGGCTGGTTGAGCTTCATTCATTGACGAAGAAAACTCAACTCAATATTTAACCAATCTCGATTTTTTATTTTCAAATGCAGTTTTATTTCTTGATGCTGTTGACCATTTTGTGTCATATTTCTCGATGAATTTATGTAAGACTTTTGAAGACTCTTCTGACAAGCGTTCAACTCGCATGGTAGAGGTCACTTTTCTGCCAAATAACGACACTGCTCCATTCTTTCCTTGGACTGACAAATTCTTAACCAATTGACAAGTTGGCTTCTTTTTTAAACAAAGCAGATTTTGTTGCAGACCCTGAAAAAATAAGTTGTAATTTTGTTAATTATTTTATTACTAGCAATAGCCATATGTTCATCGGGGATAATGTAGGATTCTAATGGTAAAAGAATTTTTTAAATCGATCCAGTAGTTTCGGAGCCTATTCAATTCAAACAAACAATCAAATCTTTCCTCTTTATAATATTTGTACAGATTATACTTTGCAATCAATGGTACTTCAAATTACATTAGAAAAATCTTCCAAAATTGAGACCGTAGCTTGAAGAATTGAATGTTAATTCTAAAAACTACATTATCAATAGCTGTTTGGATTATAATTTATATTTTGAAACTAAATGAATGATTGTTAAAACTGTTTCTTTAATTCTTAGTTCAATGTAATTAAAACAATATATTTTAATAAGATTTCGCCATTTAAATTGGTCGCCATATTGAATTTTAAACCCATATGGCAATTTTTTTATTTCTTATTTAATTTTCTATAAAATAATGTTTTATTTTATAAAAATTGATTATTCTTTAAGTTAGTAGGAGAAAATTATTTGTTGCGTTTGGGACCTACATTTTATACGAATTTGGACCCAGACCATAAATCTTTAAAAATATTTTCTCGTCAAGATCACAAATTATCGCAGCAACTTAAGATGGGATCTTACAAAGGACTTATTAAACAATAATTTAAAGCTAATTTAAATGCGGGAAATTACGGAAATCATACTTTTATTTGCAAAAAGTGAAAAATTGAAATTAAAAAAAAATTAATTGTTAACTTTTCAGAACACCAGTATAAAAAAACGTAAAGAATATTTTAAATAAATATTATTTTTAATATTCTACTTACCACCAGCAATAGGCTCCCTAGTTACTTTACAAAATTTTCACCCACACTTTGCCGAAAAAACTGAATTAAATTACTAATTTTCACAGGCGCTTTTTGAATCACAATGAAATAGTCTCCACGAACATCAGCTTTCAACTAAAATATTTCTGCAAGTGACAAGACTAAAAATTAAAGGGTGATTGTTTATTATACCCAGGTAACTAGATAATGAAATTATACTCAGAATAGGCCTTAATTGCGAAGTTGGTATTTCCGATTTATGGCCGGGTTTTCCCCGAATTTCGCTTGTGTGTGGCGTCCTTTTCTATTTGGAATTTCGGTACATCAAGCAATACAAATTAGAATTAATAAAATACAAAATGTTTGTATGTCAATAAAATTTATTTTTTTATGGAGTTATACATTATATTGTTATTGTACATAAAAAGATCTTGTATTAATTAGTAATATTGGTGTCTATAAAGTATTATAGGTAATACATTGTTATTATATTTTATTATTTCGCCATAGCCCACAGGTTTTCTCTCGGCCAAGGTTTTTTTTAATTCATCATACATATCAAGGATGAAGAAAAGTTTCTCCTTAAGAGATTTTTATCCACTTTGACCAATTCTACTACTTCATCTTTCTTAGCTTCACAACAATATTTTAGTCTTTTTTTTATAACAGTTCGTTTATTCTCCTTTTTACACACATTCACGAAATCTAACGTGACCATTCGTCCCGATTTTGGCGGGACTGTCCCGATTTTCAGAAGGCCGTCCCGATTTTTAAAGCGTCCCGCGAAAGTCCTGACTTTTACAAATTTATTGATAGTAAAATTGCCTTTAACTAAAATAGCCAATACGCTGCGCCGGGCCACAGAGGTAGGCAGCAATTTACAAAAAATATACACAACAGCTTGTGAACCCTCGAAATTAAAGTCGCGCGTGCTCGCGCTCTTTCTGTACTTTTTTTTTGGGGAATCAGCAGTGTTGAGTAGTAATAGTTTGCTCAGGCTAAGTTCTTTTATCTTTCTTTAAACGACAAAGCCTGCAGTGCACTGTGCAGCTATATTTCTTAACAATTACTTAATACTTACCTATACTTAATTCTAACGTGTAATTTAATTTGCTTTTGAGACGGTAAGAAGAAGTAAGTTTTATCTATCAATATTATTAATGTATTTTGTGATGTTATTATATAGCCAGTTCCTATTTTATCAAAGGTGGTGGGTTTTTTTTCTGTTGTATGTTACCTAGGACTCCTGTACATTTTATTAGACTACCTAGGTATTTATCCATTCGTTTATTGTTTTTAGTTTATCTTATAACGATGGTTAAAAAAGGAAAGTGCAAGTTCTCAGAAGACTTAAAAAAAATCCTTTTCTTAAAAAAGGCAAACTGGAAGGATACGCACATTGCACAAAATGTTTATCTGATTTTTCAATAGAAGCGGGAGGGCGAAATGATATAATTAAACATATATCCACAAGAAGCGGCTTCATCATCCTCTCGTGTGGATAGATTTTATAGAAACATGGAATTTGGCTAGCTACAGCAGAGGCAGTTTTTGCATTTCATACCGTATGTCATAACCATAGCTTTAGATCACTGGACTGTACCACCTAACTAATTCAAAAGCTGTTTGAAAAAAAGTTCCTGTGTAAGAGAACAAAGGCTGACTATTATTAAAAGGTTTTAGCTCCTTTTATAAAGAAAAGTTGTTAAGCGAATTAGAGGCAGTTAACTTTATTTCTTTATATTCTGATGGCAGCAATCATAAAGAAATAAAACTTTTTCCGACCCTGATTTTGATTACAAAGTTGGAATTAAAACTAAAATTCTCGATTTTGTCTCTTTACCCGGTGAATCCTCAGATCCTATTTCATATTCCATAGTTGATTGTGTCACAGAATGTGGACGACAGAAAAAACTCAACTTTCAACTGAAACTTTAAAATCCATGTTAACTATAAGACATAACGGAGAGGCTAGCTGCGACGAATTTGACAATAACATTTCAAAAAATACTAAAATTAAAAAAAAAAATCACAACTCTCAAAAGTATTTATAAGTAGCCAAATTAATAATAAATATAAAAATCGCTACCTATGTTATGTTACTTTACATATTTTTTGTCTATTATTACTTAATTTTCTCAATGCGATTTTGTTTAAAGTTCAATTTTTTTGTATTTTTTTTAGCTAGGTAATAAAAAATTTATGTTATAATAAATTAATTATTATAGGTGTATCTACAAATCTACATATACATAAGTATAGCTGTACTTGTTATTTTGTATTAGGTCTTAAAAAAACTGAATACTTTTAAAGTTTTTGAACATTTCAACATATTTATTAAAAATAAAAAAAAATTAAATTAATTTTTTTTATATACATATACTGCACCCATTCCCCCTCCCCCCCCCAGCACCAGCGTCCCGATTTTTCTCAAGAAAAATATGGCCACGTTACGAAATCACCGGTAAACGATTAAAAATTTATAGGTTATGTTTACTATTTGCTCTTTTAAGAGCCTTTTATTGTTTAATTATTTACATTTACACTGTTGCCGAGTTTTGCCATTCGACAAAATTTTAAATTTAAGATTAAGACTCGCATAACACCCTAAAATGTGGGTCAAAACGGTCATTTGCGACATTGGTCGATTGCGACATTTTTCAGTTGGACTGGAGAATCAACCTCTTGGGTCGGAAATGCGAGAGAACAAAAGAAAAATTCCAGTCCTTGCAATAGAAATAGATCGTCTTTCAATAGGGAGCTTACTGCCTGATCTGTCGTACTGCTAGTACTCGACATGTCGTGGACGTGTTACTTTTTATAAGAGCGCAGTTTTAAATTGCCGCCCGTACATTAGGCAGACATGTCTTAAACAAGCCAGTGCTTGTCCGCGACAATTTCCATACGACACTACTTGCTGTGTTTTCAAGCGTCATTTATCGACTGTATTTTACGGCAAACATGTGTGAGTGGTGAAGATTAGGAAGGACAATCCTACTTTCAGTATTAAATTTGTAAAAGCTATAGAAAAATAGCGTATATTTATATGATTACACTTTTGGCAAATATTCCATTCGACAAATTCAGGAAAAAATGGAATGAAGTTGAAGGGGAATTTAATGAAACATTTAAGTTTTTTTGCCTCCTGGACCACTGTGCGATGCTTTATTTTGATTCTTTTATAGTCCAATATTTTAGCAACTCTGGTTACGTTTGTGTTTTCGTAATGAATTAACAATAATTCACGGATTATTGACTACTTGTAACAGAATTACCTGTAAATTAATCAGTATTAAAATTCAATTTAATTCCGTATAAAAGCAGATAAATATTTTTCAGTTTATCATATACTACGTTCTGAAATACTTCAATTTTCTCTATTCTAAATCCCTAGATGTTTTTCTATTCATTATGCAAATTTAATATAATATAACATAATAAACGATCCAAAAAGCACTATCGAAAGAACTGAAAATTAAAACAACCTCAAACGAAATTTGACTCAAATCCTTTGATTTTTGAAAAAATTATTCGCCATCTTAAAAAAACAAATTCGCAATTTTGGATCCGCCATCGTAAATTTTCAAAATCTGGCTTCAGATTCGTAACTAGCGATGGAAAAAAAACCTTAATGGGCAAGATCCGCGAAGATTTGAAAACAGTTATTTCTAGTCCGTTTTTTGAGGTTAGAAACTACACTACTACTACACGTGCGTCCTTATTTTGGTAGTATATTTGGATTCAGCATGTCGTTTTATATAAAAATGTAGAGGTAAATGTAATAAAATCCAGTTTTTCCCAGTTAATTTCCATTAATTTTCCCTATTATTTAGCAATTCAGGAGTAAAATTACTGGGGAAAACATATGTCCTATAAAAAGTATACCCAACTTTTTTTGTGTGTGACCAGGGCCGTATTTAGGTGGTCCAGGGGGGCGCAGCTTGGGAGCAAATGGCTATAATTTTTTCATTAGTTGTTAGTACCGTTGTCAGTAACGTTGTCAAAGTATTCATATTTTTTTATTGACAAACTAAATCAAATTAATAAATTACAACAGATAACAGAAGAAATTTATAACACATTTTTAACTTAGATACTAAATTTAATTATTTTTAATACATTAAGACTAAACAAGTGTATGAATTATTAAAAAATACCAATTTATTCTGATACCTACAACGAGAATGTAACTCTTTGATTTTTTTAATATTTAGGCTGCGGATAAATTTGTATTTTATAAATTTGGGGCAGCACTAGTTCTTTTTTTATTGCATATTATTTAATTTATTAAAGTATAAATGATACGTTTTAGTAGGCCTGCTATGCACAGTATTTTTGTAACTACGATTTTATTGTTGAGAAAATGTATTCTAAGTTTAATCATCTGCAAATAAGCATGTATAGTTAATTTACATTCCACTTCTTAGCTAGATACAAACAGTTGTTTTATGTAAATCTGTCTTTTTCAAATAATAGGCTAATATTTTCATATAAAGAAAATGGAGCGTGTGCGCGTGACGTCACCAGAGGTTCGTGGGTCAACAACAAACCTTTTTTTTCGTGTTTTGTGTCAAACGTGTTAAACACCATTAAATTCTTGCGGTAAAAAAGGCTGTAAAATTGTATCAAAATGACTTTTTGCTTAGTTATGAAGCATCATACAATATTTTTTAAAAATTAGTCAAAGTCAAAGAAATAAACCCACTTTTAAAGAAAAATCCAAGTACAATATTAACCGGGCAATAAAAAACATCCAAGAAAAAGCTCGCGAATATATTACAATAAGAATCAAGTCCGTAAACCACAAAATACGAAAAAAAACCGCTAACTAAATGCTGTAATACTCAATTCGTCCCCCGGTATGGCATTATTGTTGTTGATCCACGAACGATGAAATGACATTTAGATGTCACGTGCCGCCCATAATCAATAAAGAATTTGACACAAATTCCACCAGCACATTGGTATTTTAAACAAACAAAATTCTCGGTTCAAAAAACTTTAAACCTATCTATCTATCTATCTATCTATCTATCTATCTACAAGTTTGCACTTTAATTTTGTAAAATTTTCGGAGAATAACCTCCGGAATCCTCGTTTTTGTTGGTGGATTATCCAAACTCTTTTACAAGAAAATTCTAAAATTTAGGTCAGGTAGAAGCCTTAAGAGCAAAAAAACTTAATTCTGGTGTTTTCTTAATTTTTCATGGATTTCGGTGTACAAGTTCCACGTGACCTTAAATCTGCTCTCTTTTGACTCATCTTCAAGCGAATTCAAGAACGTAGCTGCTAATTATGCATCATTATAAAGAAATACTCTCTATTAATTCATGTAATACAAACAATAAATTAATACGTCGTTATTATAATAATGTTGTTTTATTTAATTTGTGACATTTGCATAAATTCCAGCTGGTGTGAGGCGTTTTATTTTGCATAACATTTGCAGTCGAGTGGAATTAATTTATTAAATTTATTGAATTTATTTATTTAGATAACCGTTTAAATAAAAAAATAAAACATCAATGTGTTATAGCTTTTTAGCCGAGAAAATAAAGCACTGAACCTGAGAATTTTGTGTAGTAAGATGGATCGAGATGCGGTTATTTTTGGATTGGATTCGTGAGAGTTTGTGACTCTATTATATATGATTAAAAAGAAATGAAAATTGCATCGGTGTATAAGAAAAATGCATTTTTAAAAGTGCATCTCAAAAGTAAAAAAAAATTATAACTCGGAAAATATTGAAGGAAATGAGTTCAATTTTACTATTTGGGGGTTTTTGGGGTCGTTGAAGGCGACCATAATATCGACAGTGATCTCAGACGGTGATTGATTACCACGTCGTCCCCTGGAGTTTTGTGAAGTTTTTTTATAAAATTAGCCAAAACTCTTTACCCCGGGTCGCTCGAATATCACGATGGTAACGGTCTCCGTAGTACCTAGGTCCCAGGATGGCTGGTATCAGTAACTCTTTTTTTCTTAATGATTTTAATCAAAATCATCATACAAATAATTTTATTCATAACAAAAAATACTTAGATACTTTTACGATTTAATTTTTTTTTATTTAATGTTTTAATTTTCATTATCTTCTTTAAGTTCTTTGTTTGTCTCTGGTTTTCGTTTTCGACAAAAATGTGTCTTTTACAGAATATTTTTCACTATTCGCGCAATTAATGCCTGCACAATTTTTAGACGCCATGCTGCGGTTCAAAAAATGCTTCCTGCATCCACATTAAATTCCGCAATCTGTTATGCACCCACAGAATATTAAATTCATTATGCTTGGTGAACCAAATGGATTTACCAGTTTCAATTGCCTGATTTGGTCATCAACAAGAGGAAAAAAAGAAGCACAGAACAGTGTGGACAAAAATCTTTTTAAATAGACGTACGAGTCATGGATATGGGGAATTGCTTCAAGAACTCAACAGTGAGTTAGATGACTACATTTTTATTTAAGAGTGGATGAACAACTCTTTCAACACCTAGTTGTAATGATACACTATTTATAATAAAGCAGGACCTGCTTTTCTACTTTCGATCCTTCCGAAATATGTAAACAAATTACCGAAACAATTCAACTAGGCATTGAGACCTATATTTCCCACACTAAAAAGAACCCCATAACTTCAAATCACAAACCGTGGTTTTCTAAATCCTGTGACAAAGCCAGACTTTTAAAAATTCAAGCCCACAAAAAGTTTCTTCAAAACCCCAGTCCCGAAAATCGACAGGCTAGCATCGAAGCGAGAAATCAGTATAATCAGACTATCTCAGAAGCAAAAGACCGTTTTAACAATCGAATAAAAGATAAAGTTCTCTCTTGCTCAAATGGCAGTAAAGCTTTCTGGTCCTTTGCCAAAAATATTAGTCAGAACTTTTGCACAAATTCTTTTCCACCCCTAATCTTTGAAGATGGAATTGTCTCTACCTCCAAAGGAAAAGCCGAACTATTTGCCAAACAATTTGCTGCCAATTCTACGCTTGATCCTCCTATTAATCTTCCTCTTCCAACAGTTGTCCCTGTTTCTCATAAAATGTCCGATATAATTTTTAAAGTTAAACAGATCAAGCGTATTCTTTTTCTCTTAATACTAAAAAATCGTCTGGGCTAGATGGCATACCAGCAATCGTCTTAAAAAAATGTGCTCCCGAGCTTGCACCCATCTTAACTCGCCTCTTTCGAATCTCTTACGACACGGGCATTTTCCCGGAAGTTGGAAAGCTGCACGTGTGCAACCTGTCCCCAAAAAAGGATCCAAAAGTCTCCCTTCTAACTATAGACCTATATCTCTTCTTTCAGTTGTTTGCAAAGTAATGGAAAAATTCATTAATTCCCAAATCTTAAAGTATCTGGAAAAACATAAGTTCTTACGTGATAGACAATATGGATTCCGTCACAGTAGATCCACAGCAGATCTTCTTTCCTTTGTCTCACACAACTGGAACAAGTCCCTTGAGTTTTTGGTGAATCTCAAAGCTTTCCTTTTTTAACCCTCGACGTATATCAGTTAGTGTAGATGGTCATTCCTCCAGCTTCTACCAAATTAATGCTGGGGTACCCCAGGGCTCAGTGCTGGCACCCACGCTGTTTCTTCTACATATTAACGATCTTCTCTCTTCCACAATCAATCCCATTCATAGTTTTGCTGACGATAGTCCACTCTAGTATTCAATTTCTTAAGCCACCGTGTAATCCTGATTTCGAAAACAAACGCAGATCAATGCAGATATCTCTTTTACAAGACCTCAAACTAATCTTGGATTGGGGCGCCAAAAAACTTGTTCAGTTAATGCCTCGAAAACACAGTCATGTTCGCTGTCGCGAAAAAGTCTGCAAATGCTTATCCCTTACATATGAGCGGCCAAGTTCTGCAGAACAAAGAGCCGTTGTAATCTTGTCGGCGTTACTTTTGAGAACCTAACCTCATCTGTTTGCACAAATAAAATTTTATCCATAGCTTCGGCAGCTTCAAAAAAGATTGGATTCCTTCCGAGCCAGAAAATATTTCCTTTTCCAATCTGTACAAGCCTGTATGTATCCCAAATCAGACCCTTTTAGAATATTGTTCTCATGTCTGGGGAATGGCGCCCCCTTACAACACTTAGCATTCTGGACTCCATTCAAAGAAGAGCCGTTCAGTCTTCTTAATGATCCAACGTCACAGAAAGGCTTCCTCTTCTTGCCCACCGTCGAGCTGTAGGGGATCTGTCGCTCTTCTATAGGTATTTTACGGCTTCTGCCTCAGAGTAGTTGGCCAGTATAATTCCTTCTCTGGCAGCTCCCAACAGAGCAACACGTAGTGCAACTTTTATGCATCCTTTTACAGTTCAGTTAGAGAGGCCCTGAACTTCCCGCTTTCTTCGTTCCTTCATCCCTAGAGTGTCAAGACTATGGAACCTGCTGCCCGCAGAAGTTTTTCCTTCTCCTCCCAATCTCCAAAAATTTAAGTCCCGTGTGAACAAACTTCCTTTCACTACACTGAAGACACCCACGGTACGTTAGTACTTAGGCATCAGCCTTCGTGGACTGTCCCAAGATAAAAAAAAAGACATCCTTGTGTGGAAGGCCATTTCACTGGTGGATTAAGATTTCTAGTAACAGGCAAAGCTTTAAGGATTTGACATTTTCTTCTTACAAGGCTGCAACAACCATAAATAACCTAGTTCGAGAGACCTGTGATGCACTATGTTTGAGTCTCAACAACTTAAACAACTTTGCCTCAATAAACCTTTATTGTTTCTCCTATAGTTTTCGAGATTCTAATGGCAAGAATCAAATTTGAAACTTCCAGCATAGAGAAACCATAAAGAAAAGGTAAACCTGATGATTCTTTTTAATTTTACCAAATCAAATATTTTCTTAAGCCGATCCTGTCTCCTATCCCATTTCTTCACCCTCGATTTCAAACGCATCCCGGACGGCAATCCTTCGGGCTCCCCTTCCGCACGGCATCGCCCGGGGCTGGGCGTGTCTCAGGGCACGCAACCCCATTGGCTGAGGCGGGGCCCCCGGTCAGGAGCCCCAGGGTGTTCCCCTTACCCCGAGCTGGTCCTGGAGTACGAAAAGGCCCAAAGGGATAAACTCGTACAGAGTGAAAAGCTGCAGTTTTGAATAGAGAACAAAGGAACTATTTAGATGTAATTGAAAGTCGTTACAGTTTAAAATAATACTGTACCCACTGAATCTATTTAAAAAATAAACAGTTGTATAGGTACGTCAGTAAATAGTGTCCCTGAATTAGTGCATAATATTTCTAGGGTGTATAACTAGGTTCAGTAATACATCCTAGGAAAAGCGAAACGATTTTATGTTTTGAATACATTATTATTTAAAATAATGTCCCTGTCGGTATATTCTCCAATCACGTATGTATAGTTTCGCACAATTTCATATAATGATAATGTCCCTTAAAAATCCAGCGCATCGAAAATTTGTATTCTCAAATGTCATTTTCTACATTTTCTAGTCGACATTTTTGCGAGTGGATAGAAACCATTTGAGAAATAAATTTTCGTTCGTGATTGTTGTAAAAAACCTTCCTTTTTTTAAGAATGTTTTGTTTGAACTTTAGAAAAAATATCAGTA